>SZWC01013490.1:30427-45888 GCA_023375785.1 Penium margaritaceum | reverse complement strand
CCCCCGGCCCCATGTGAGATGTCCAGTGCTTTCAAACGGCTGCAATCGGTTGGGTTAGGTCGAACATACCATCGTCTGCACAGACGGTAGCAGCTGAAGGAGCAGCACCAGGAGCAGCGGCAGTAGCAGCACTAGGAGCGGCGGCAGCAGCAGCAGCAGCAGCAGCAGCAGCAGCAGCAGCAGCAGCAGCAGCAGCAGCAGCAGCAGCAGCAGCCGCAGGACTACCAACAGGAGCAGTAGCAACACCAGGAGCCGCAGCAGGTCGTGCGTCGCTCCGGCTTGCTCGGCAGCTGCAGTGGGTGCTGCGGCAGCGGCGGCAGAAGGGCCCTGCAGCTCGAGCCCTCACTCTTGGGGTGCCCCCAGCGGGAAGAGCAACTCGAGCTCCTACGGCGGCCATCACATGACAGACCCTCCAAGACCTTTCTACCAATCTCCGACCCCTCTCCGCCACGTGTCGCCACGTTGCACATGTAGATCGATGTCTCCGCCCTTAAGTGCTACGAGGAATCCAAGGNCCCTAATTAAATTTGGGGTTGAGGGTTTTATTTTTTGTGCGAGCATCTCCTCGACCACGCGGTATCAGGGATCAAAAGGGATTTACATGGGAGGTCCAACATTCCCTTTTGATGCATAGGGTATCTCAGACCTCCCATGCAAATCCCACACAAACCCCTCCCTCAAATAATAAAAAACACCTCAAAAGAGGGGTTTGCAATTGTTCGAGGAGCATGATGACATGAACATTCTGACGCTACATTTCATGCATTGACAGCATAGCGTCTACATGCTTTCTCATACGTCATTACTTTTTTTTCCTATGGATATAGCAGCTTTAAAACGAAGAATTCTGGGCATGCCGTTCCAAATTTTCTTATGTATAGGCATGCTTGGACATGGTGGGTATCTAGTCTATAGGTCTGTTTTGAACAGGGCAAACAAAAATGACGTTTTTGGAGGGGCACTAAAAATGGCAACTTCCTTGGGGGACACACCAATATGACGCTCTTGTGTTTGGGCACACAAATAATACAAATTTCTAGAGTGGTTCAAAAATGAAAACAATTGAGGGGAACGTAAACATGAAGAAACAAAAATCTGCCACTTTTAGAAGGGCACACATAATTGACAAGTCTTAAAAAAAGGTGACACGTTAGTATGCCCAACTTTGAACATCCATAATT
This sequence comes from Penium margaritaceum, assembly GCA_023375785.1. Lineage (NCBI taxonomy): Eukaryota > Viridiplantae > Streptophyta > Zygnematophyceae > Desmidiales > Peniaceae > Penium > Penium margaritaceum. The sequence goes on along the minus strand of SZWC01013490.1, from coordinate 44,707 downwards.
TGATGTCCATCATTCTTACGTCGAGTGGAACATGGATGGTTCATAGGGATGAGGTGCGAGCAGAAGATGATTTAAGGAACCGGGACACCTTGATGGCCAGTGTTGGATGGTTAACGATATGAGTACATCGATGAACAGTGCCATATACTTGAAGGAAATAAATACAATGGCAAGAAAAAGAATGAGGCATATCTTGAGTCTTCAACACGATGCGTGCGACGTCGTGTTGTGAGTGCTCCACCAAAAAGTTAGGGTTGTCAACAAGGTGTAAGACACAAAACTGACATGTTGACTGTGTCAGCACACATCATCATTGTAAGTGACAGATCTGAAGCCAAGATATTGGATATAACTTCAAAAGATGCACAAAAGTTCATGCACTGTTGGTATCTCAACCGAGTGCAATATTGGCGCGTACAACATCAAATTATGGTGTGTTTCACTATTTACATGTTGTGATCCCCATGAATGGCTTGGTTTTAGAGTAGCATAACATGGAGCAAACATGGCAAGGGGTATGCACCTAGATATGCTCTTGATCAATGTGGTTGAATTATGTTTTGGTCATGCATGCTAAAAACAGGTAGTCAATCTTATGAAGGTTGGTAATTGATCCTTGAGGACCACACGACTGATTTATTCTGGTGTGTGAGAAACAAGTGTCGGCATGCTCGCCGACTGGTCCACTTTGATCCAAGGGTGGTGTCCGGGCCCCATGTCGAGCACTTCACGTGGGTGGCCTAGTCAACCAACCTCAATCACCTTACTACACTATTACCCATGTTACTCACTTCTCGAGTATGTCTGGTTATTCTAAGAAAGATATTGGTTGCTCCATAGTGTTCTGCATGCATTCTATCCCATGTATAGCAAATCAATCATGTGGTATCAGAGCAAGCAAGGTTACGCCTCCCTACGACACGAGGAGACTCTTCCTCCTCTCACTCTCAATCTGAGAGCCCACTGTAGCATTGTGTACTAGCCTTATGAGTGATTTGAATAGTCCCAATGATTTTATATGAAGCAACAACCACACATTATATAAGATAGCTTACACTCGCTTGTGTTTAGATTTTCATTGACTATTGTCGTCTCTTTGGCATCAAGTCTTTCCTCAAATTTGTTTTCTTCTCTTTGTGCTTTTGTACCGCGCAACTTGCACTCGCACACTAGTTGCCACCACTACATTACCTTGAATAACTCAAGTCGTGGCAATGGTGTCACTTATAGCCTCGGACATCAGGCCACCGCTTGTAAGCACATCAATAGCAACCCTACCACACTTCACCTACATAGCCCATTAATCTTTGAATTCAAGTTTAAATGGTTCTAGGCCTAGTAAAAATCATACCACTTTTTTTTAATCAATTTGGAGAAACACATAAACAATTCTTTTGCAAACTATGCGAATTCAAGATGTCATGGTCAAAAAACATTTCAGCACTTTTGTCGAGCTCATGTGATGCCAATATCATATTTGTAATTATAGTAGCAGGTGTTATTCTCATGTTTTATTCATGAAGGAAGATCAATTTTGAATTTGACATCTACACATATTTGAGTACATGCACACAACTAGCTAGAGCTTGAGAAAGTGGTAAAATGGGAGTATTGGGTTAAATAATCTTTCAAATGGACACAAGGATAAATGGACATCGAATGGCCACTTCATCTTCGTTATCCACACCCTCATCCTCAAAAATGATATGCCCGTACATCCAATAGGCATTCAGTGCGAACTATGGCTGAAAGACGCGAGTAAACCCTGCACGTCCCCATGCATTGAGCACCATGACCGGGTTTCCATCAAACTTTTCCCATGCAAACATGAACCACTTGCATAACTCCTCCTTGACTATGGACATGTCCAAAGTGACAATCTCCCCGACTCTTGTCTTGTCAGCAACCCACACGACAAAATGTTTCTCGATGATGTTTTTCAAGGGAGACATGAGTCCAACATGAGCAGGTTGCGCCTTAGGGGCGCATCTTTTTGGGATGTAAACGAGATGCATGTGAGGGATGTTTTGCGTAGCAAGTCACAAAAAGCAGCGCAATAGTGTGTGCGCTATGTATCTAGCACCAATAGCATCTGTGCTCTGCCCGCCCCAAGCACGTATGCTGCACACTTGCGTTCGTCGTACAGCAACATAATCCCACAAACCCACTACATGGTTGTCTTGCCATTCACCTAATGGTTATGCGTGTGGGAGAGAAGCTAGCCTGAATTGACGAGCTCATGTACATGCGTCCCTTTCGGCAGGCTCCGTTTAGACTTCCCTGCAAATACCAGTTGTATGGAAAAAAACACCGGCAAAAGAGGATTTCACTAAAACTATGATGGCATGTTTATCGTCAAGGCCGATGATGGACACCTCGCTACTGCCTTCAGGTGCATACATGTGATCCGCCATTGGTACCAGCTGCACTACTGTGTGATCGGTGTTAATAAAAAAACATGGACGTATGTCGTGAAATAACACAGGTGTTACTACTCGCACAAGAAAGTGCTCCACTTTCAACTCCCAATCAACTGGAATATTTTATGCAATTGTGGTGCCTGCATGCCATGCCCATCCCATTGTGCGCATGACAAACTTGCAAATCCACGACCAGTCAAACGCACGGTTGTTGAGTTTTGCAAGGTTGTCCGATGCATGTTTGTTAATGATGTCACAAATCTCACAACGGATGGTTTTACTATTCAGTGGATTCCTAGCCTTGTGTGCTTTCTCCAAGGAATATTTGATTTTATTGAGGACCTCAAGATGTTTCACGAGCCACGCCTTTTCCCCACGGCTTCCGTGTACTCTTCTTTCCGTTGTTAGATACCAAAAATGAAGGATCATTCTTCATGGCAAGTGTCACGGTGTACACGTAGTCCTTGAGCAACTTCGTACTTGGCACAAACCACAATGCGACCGTGCTAATTGCCAGCTTGTTGAACATACACAGGTCATCTGGTGTCCAATAAGCACGCTTCAAGTGCTTGATCACGGCCTAGACTATAGGATGGGCTTTGACGGCTCGGTAGAGGGACGAGAACTATCCATTGCCAAACCAATGGGCATACTTCCCACATGCCTGCCATTGTACGCTGCTCTACGTCCCTACTGACGTTGTTGTCTTGTCGAGAGGGACGATCACCTGACACTCAGTGTCTGTCGAGTCATCCGTGGCCTGACTACTTGATACACTACATCCCGAGCTCCTTCCCATGGCAGGGACATCATCGTCGCAGTCGATATCTATGACGGGTGGCAGCAGCTGTTTCGGCTCTTCAATACGGAGAGCCCGTATGCATGTGCATCACTTGAGTTGGATGTGTTTGCTTCTTGCAAAGCTCGTCGCCCACTTTTGCCTTGCCCTTCTCCTTTGCTGAAGGGCGTGCAGGTGCATAGCATGATCTGCACCCAGCGATGGTCCACCATCGTTAGATGACAACATAAGAAGCAATGGCAGTGGCGAAGCATGGCTACGGATTGAGGTTAACCGACACTCTGACGAAGAGTTTGGTGTTGATGCATGCTGAATAACAGGTACTACATCGTCAAAGGAGAGCGTGGCAGGTTTTCTCGGAAGTCCCACAAGTCGCTTGACTGGCCTGGTGGCATGGCACCTCCAAGTTGTGCCTCTAAACGTGGAACGTGCTCCTTGGGAGTGACTTTCTAGAGGAATCACTCCATGATGACAAGGTAGTGGAATGGGTGGAAAGTGATTGGCGATGACCTACCACTACTTTGCAAAAGATGTCCCTAAATCAGTACAAACCTCTTCATTTGCCAAAAACTAACGGAAACCAGAATAGGCGCTAAAATGCATTTGACAGATGAACAAAAATAAACACAGTGTTAGCGCACCAACCATAGCACTTACTGGTACCCGGTAAACGTCTGTTTGTGTGTCTACTCGGTCCGGGTAAAAAAAGGATCACGAAAAATATGAAATCACTCGTTGTACGAGCAAAGAACAAGATTGATCCCAGTTCCTTCAATTAGAAACACTTACATAATTCAAACCCTAAAAGTGTGTGCAAATTTGAAAACAAAAAATTAGAAAATTTCAAACATACATTTGCAAATGCAAAGATCAGTACGGTACATTTATAACAATGGTGTTGTTCTCAGCACGTGGTACATCTTCATCCTTGTTTGAGCCATGACCACTACATTGATGCTATCATCATCAACCACAGTTGAAAAACCTTTGTAGTAGTATGAGATTTTACAAATCTATCACTACTTTTGCATCGTCGGTGGCAACAATTACAACAGTGATAATCTAGCAAAGTAGGGATTTCCATCCTTGCACATGCTCCATTAGGGACAAAATTTTCAATAATAGCATCAATGGTTATGGCCACAACTAGAGCACCAATAGCACTGATAGTTGCAAGTAGTAACACAAATAGTATTGTACTTTGTACATACACCATTTCCCCAGCCGTTATAGCTACATATACATAGTTATTAGCACTACCTATAGAAACAACAAAAATAAAAATAAAAACACGATAACCAAGAGTAGAAGTGTGCAATAGTAGTGATAAAAAATAGCAAGTATAACATCTACTATGCTTGCACGTGTGTCCCAGCCATACTTACTATACCCACATAGCTCTTACTAGTAGAGTTCTGAAAATCAGCTTCTTTATAGTCTCATCTTGATGAGCAATTACCCACCTGGGAAACTATACGACCTATATTTTATCTTCTCTATCGTTCACCAAGCTCATTCCCATGTCACTGAGAGCTAGATCAGAGCGTGACCACATTAAGGATGAGGTCGCATACTACGAGACTAAACTAGAGTGAGAGTGGTCATTACGTATCCGTCACTACAACCGTGACACATGTTTACAAGGATTACGACCTAGCAAAAGAATGCAAGCGTATTGCCAATTAGCCTCAAATGACACATCAACACCATAGAACGCAGCAGCCACAAGACCTCAGGGAGATCCGTGACCCCTTTAATTTCTTCTAATCCCACCCGGTTTCAATAGAATATGTTGAGTGAGTCATAATGCATCTCTTTGTGGATTCGTAAAGTCATCTCGCACAACATTGCACAGGTTGCCCATGCCACATACCTCTGCTTCCCTAGTTTTCCATGGTTGTATTCCCACTTCATCGTAGCTTTCCTGGAGGAAATGCTAGTCACCAGAGATATTTTTACCTCCACATTTGCTAATTAAACACCTAATACTTGTGCACTTGATAACACTACTGTTAGCAGAGATATTGAGCTATACATGATTGACTAGGCCCCCCTATTGTAGTTGTGGTCAACATAGTCACCCAAGTCACTGTTTCATTAGAGGTAGTAGTAGTAGTAGCAGCACTAGCAACCACTACTCTCTACAACACAGTTATGTATGTTCACACATTTTTATACTTCTCTCCTCTGCTTCATTTTTCATGAAAAACCATCCACCATGTTTGTGTCCTTTTCTCCACAAGAACAAACTGTACACTCTAACTAATGCAACAACAATAGAAAGCGACAATAGTAGCACAACAATAGTAATAGAGGCAATAATTGTGCAGTAGCAACCTTATAATTGTTGTATCGAAAGTAGCAACAATAGGAGTTACAATACTGCAACAACAACGATGGTTATTGCAGTGTAGTAGTAGTGGCACAACAACAGTAGCAGACTCATAACAGAAGTAGTGGCATTACCACAGTTGTCACGCAACAATCGCTGCTCATAATTGTTGAAACAGCATTATTACGCAACTACATGGAACCTACACATCACTACGGAACAGTTGCATATGCCTTTGTAATCCTAGTATAAATGCAAGCAAGGAATGAGACGGTTATCCTCCCCTCACAATTTGTTTTGGTTGGCTTCACGCTGATTCAGCGTGAAGCCAACCAAAAAACAAACACTGGCATGAAAAACGTTGACGTAAAATACGCTCACAAANTTGTATTCCCACTTCATCGTAGCTTTCCTGGAGGAAATGCTAGTCACCAGAGATATTTTTACCTCCACATTTGCTAATTAAACACCTAATACTTGTGCACTTGATAACACTACTGTTAGCAGAGATATTGAGCTATACATGATTGACTAGGCCCCCCCTATTGTAGTTGTGGTCAACATAGTCACCCAAGTCACTGTTTCATTAGAGGTAGTAGTAGTAGTAGCAGCACTAGCAACCACTACTCTCTACAACACAGTTATGTATGTTCACACATTTTTATACTTCTCTCCTCTGCTTCATTTTTCATGAAAAACCATCCACCATGTTTGTGTCCTTTTCTCCACAAGAACAACAAACTGTACACTCTAACTAATGCAACAACAATAGAAAGCGACAATAGTAGCACAACAATAGTAATAGAGGCAATAATTGTGCAGTAGCAACCTTATAACTGTTGTATCGAAAGTAGCAACAATAGGAGTTACAATACTGCAACAACAACGATGGTTATTGCAGTGTAGTAGTAGTGGCACAACAACAGTAACAGAAGTAGTGGCATTACCACAGTTGTCACGCAACAATCGCTGCTCAAAATTGTTGAAACAGCATTATTACGCAACTACATGGAACCTACACATCACTACGGAACAGTTGCATATGCCTTTGTAATCCTAGTATAAATGCAAGCAAGGAATGAGACGGTTATCCTCCCCTCACAATTTGTTTTGGTTGGCTTCACGCTGATTCAGCGTGAAGCCAACCAAAAAACAAACACTGGCATGAAAAACGTTGACGTAAAATACGCTCACAAAAAATCGAGCATAAAAATGGTAGCGTAAAATACGCTCGCAAAAATGTAATATTGACGTTAGTAATTTCTAAGTCAAAACGTCATTTTTTCATTGCTTCAACTCCTCAAGAAATGCTATTGGTTTCCTGGTTGGACCATTTTGACATTAGGCCCAATACACATCTCTACTATGGTGCCGATTTGTGACAAGGACAAAGGGCTCGGAGACCCCTCCTCTTCCTCCTCTTGGGGCTTCATGAGTCCACGGTTATAGTCACTCATGATTGATGAGCTTCGTTGGACGCGTGATGACATGTGTTAGCAGCAGTTTCGGCAGACCGACACGTTGCAAAATAATACAAAGTTACTAAGGGGTCATTAAGGGACTTCACAGAATTCACCAAGAGGATCTAATGGAAGTGCACCATAAGTTTAGCGATCTACGTCCTACAAGACTTTGCGGTCTTAGCACCCCTCATTACACGTTGATACTTGGGATGAGGAAGATATTCAGGATGACACACGTGAGGATGAGATTTGTCTCCTTAAGGAGTGAATTCGTGAGCTGTGTTAGAGGTCAACCTCCCATCCGCCACCTTCTCGTCTTCAAGAACTGATATGTCTTTGAACAATGTTCACTTTTGATGGAATTTCTCTCACTAGTAGACTCCTTATACCTCGCATACCATCTCTTGAGCCTGATATTGTCCTCTCCACGGAGTGTTGATCGAAGGACTTTGAGACACCTCCATCCCGTTACGTGGTTGACGAGGACTTCGATTGCTGGGGGACTATGTTTCACGTGTTGGCCGATTTTAAGGGTGCCTTGCCCGAATACCACAGCTAGTACCACACCTGCAAAGCTCACTAGGTCTTGAAAACAGTGAGAGCGATATGCGGCCTGCCCTACACCATGTCGCGGGAGATTTTGGCCAACTTCCATCCTTTCCTATGTGAGATCAGGAACGAGATCGGAGTAAACCCGCGCCAAAGCTAGGAGCTGGCCCTCACACTGCTTAGTTCGGAGATCCATGCCACGAGGACGACTCAGCTGAATGAGTTTCACTCCCTCCACTAGGGTCCCACGAAGCTTGTAGTTCACTATTGGAAGCGCGAAATACATATTTATATGTGCCTTGGGACTGGTGGCGGGACGTAGCTGTGGACACTTGACACCAACATGATGGGGGCACACTTGGACCACGTGAAGCTCTTTACAAGCTTCGACCACGTGGTCATCTTTGAGTTCTCTGAGTCAGTTTAGCTGCTTCCTTGGGCCCATCACTACTTCGTCTAGGCAACATGGACTCATGAGGCTTCTCTTGTTCATCAGTAGAGTCCACTTATTGCAACAATGACTATGGCCCTTCCTATGCCTCTTTTCCACTTCACTAGTCCCACCTCCACTGCATCCTCCTCCTCTGCCTCAAGCGGCCAGACTTGGGGTGTTGCAATGGTCGCACAAGGAAAGTAGGGCAAAAAGCAACGCACAAAGGGATAGTAGCAAGAGCAACAGTCGAGGAGTAGTGGTAGTGGACGCTCTATCCACTACTACATGTGTGAGGGTGCTCACTGCTACACGGAGTGTGAGTAGTCCCTTGATTTTCCTTGGATCATGCATGGCCTTCAGGTGGTGTACGTACAATAGATTTCCTCTCGTGACACACGGATGGGACGTGCCACGACCACGACTATAGCAGGTACGTCCGTTTCACCAGGCAATAGCGGTGATCAGGACCTTCAAAATTACACGATCGTAGAGTTTTTTCAGGTGCTAGCACTTCGTAATCAAGGATGTGGGAGTGTGTTTTCATAGCCTAGTGGTCTTGAGACAGCTTGTCCTACTATGTCTGTTGGTCGTGATGATGCTTGTAAGAGAGCTCAATCAACTTGCAATGAGGATGGACCTGATAATACCAACTAGCATGATGAGTCACAGATCTTTGCTGTTCGTCGTTGTCTTGAGTCCTCTATTGCATGTTCAGCACAGGTGGAGAATTATGTAACATGTTGTTCAGTGCCGACAACTGGTCGTGAGCCAAGTGGTACCTGCATAAGTAACTCTAGTCCCACCCATCACATGACTTTTCGTTGTAGTAACCAGTCGCTGCCTATGCAAGGAGTTGGGATTGTGCCGTTTGATGGTCCCTTACGCCCCTTGTATATCTTTGATTTTCTCTTTGTCCCAGCTCTTGAGCTCAGTCCGCTCTCTATTTATGCATGCACCAAGATAGGTCTCACTGTTGAGCACTCTTTTGACTCTTCCATAGTGATCACTTTTGACAAACGTGCCATCGTGCTTCGTGCCTCCGCCTTTTTTGACTTCTACCATGTTTCTTGTTGTATTTCCCCTCTTTCAACTCCCCCTCTTCATTCTACGCATGCATTTTTCAGTCTGATGCAAGTCTCTTCCTTCGCTAATCCACATCTAGTTGCTAGATTCTTACATACGTTCACGACATGACGCTTGCATCAAACAACCTTGATGAGCTCACTGCCCTCAAGGAAGCACTCATGCATCGCTTTCAAATAAAAGACCTGGGTGAACTCACTCAGTACCTCGTCATGGAGGTGCGTCGTGACCGAACAGCGCGCACCATCACTCTTTCCCAAGAGTCTCATGTCAACTCAATTCTCATTTGCTTTGGACATGAAGCATGCAACGGCACGACAACTCCAATGGCAGCCGACCACAACCTCACTTCACCGGTTGTTCTAGTAACTCAGCCCTCCTCTGAACCTTATCCTGAAATTGTGGGCTCCCTCATGTACGCTATGGTCTGCACTCGTCCAGACCTTGCGTATCCACTCAGTGTTCATTCTCGCTTTGTCACCCAAGGACGGTTTTTAGATACACATTGGAAGACAACCAAGAGAATCCTTTGGTACCTTCAAGCGACAAAGACCTACGGGCTCACGCTCAGTGGTGTCAACCCAATCTTCCTACGAGGCTTCACTTAATCTTCTTGGGCAGACGATGAAGATGATCGACGCTCCACCCAGACTATGCTTTCCACCTTGGTTGCTGGCACTCCCTCTGCTCCTCCTCAGTCTCTTTTTCGTCGTGTGAAGCATTACTGTATGCCAGCACCAAGGCTGCACAAGATGCAAAGTGGCTTCGCCCCTTACTCTACAAACTTGGACACCCACAACCTACACCGCTCTTATGGTGTGATAATCTAAGCACCATCACACTCACAAAAGACCTTGTTTATCACCCACAAACCAAACACATCGAGCTCCACTACTTCCTCATACGTGAGCTCATATAAGCTGGTGAACTTCTGGTTCGCCATGTCGCTTCTCATGATAACATCGCCGACATCTTCACCAAGGCGCTACCTCATGAACAACATCAAAAGTTATTGCCTCGTCTTGGACTCCATGCCCCTTCAAGAGATGTTCTAAACCTTCTGGGCTTCTAAGGGGTGTATTTGATTGTGGCCCAGTGGTCTTCACTAAGACCATTTTATCATGAGAAGCCCATTTCAGCTCTCCCTGACTACAATCAGAGTTTTACTGTGATTGCAAAAAAATATGCAATCTGACATGTTAGCAACATGGATTATAGGAATCCGCCTAGGTGGCAGGTTACAAACTGTTGTAGTGTGCCTAGGTAGCAGATCAGTCCCCTCTCTCTCCTCAGTATATCAGCCCACTTGGGCTCATTCATCAATCACTCATTCAGAAGTTCCACCTTCTTTGAGACATGGGATCGGAGCATAGAGACGGATGTGAGGGCCGCCTTAGCAACTTCTGCGTTGCCTTGCTCATAAAAGCAAGGGTTTTTTCTCCATCACAAGGATTCCTCTCTACGTTTCATCCTGTGTGGTATTTTGCTTGCCACCCAAATCAGATTCCTCTCTGTCCTTCACATCTCCCTCAACATCACCTTCCATTTCAACATGGCCTCGATTGCAACTGTCACCGGCGCCCTTGTTGGCTTCCCTAAGCTCACCACCAAACGCGACGGCACCAACAACTACAAGGTGTGGACCCTTAATATCTCTACGCACTTCAAAACGAACGGCATCAATGGTATCTCGTTCCACAAAATCATTACAGGTGTGGGCAGTGGCGTCGAACCTACCAAGGACAGCCCAGACCATGAGAAGTAGGAGTTTGCCAACAATAACATTCTCATGTCTCGCTTGGCAAATTACGACTCTACGATACACAATGACATTTGAGCGAACGGTGAAAGTGCCAAGAAAATTTGGGACTACCTCAAGGAGCTCTTTGATTCTTGCACTTCAACCTCTTGCGGCATCAAAACTGTCTCCCTCTTCCATGTCCCATTCAACACCTTTCCCGACATAGATGGCTATGTTGTCGCTTGCACCACTATTGTTGCAGATCTCAAAACAATGAGCATTGACCTTCCTGAAGTTGTGGTATGTGCGGACATCATCCGCGGCCTTCCTTCTCGCTTTGAGGTGATCCGCCAAATGCTTCTTCAACTTCCTGTCACAAAATTGACAGTCAATAACATCTCTCTAAAGCTCTCAGCCGCTAAACAAGACTACAACACGAAGACGCACCAGCCGGCAGTCCTAGCTATTGTGCTTCATGCCCCTCTCTCCCCCTCAGAGCTGCCGACCTTGTCCTCTCCTTAGGTTCATCTTACCACAGGGCCCAACAAGTTCCCTCACTGTCATTACGAACCACTCTCAAGGCCCCATGCAGGCAAGGTCTGTGGTGGACGCAACCACCTTCAAGGTGCCTGCGACCATTTCAACAAAGACTAGTGGCTTGCCCAAAATCATGGCAAGCCCTATGCTGAGAGACCAAACTGGCCTGCTGAGGCGCGCAAGGCTCGTGCGTGCCGTTTTGGAGCACTCGAACGTGGTAGTGTGAAATCTTTGTCTACACCTAGCTTGAATACCCTCGCCACTCGCATCCCTCCCGATACAAGTGTTGCCACGATGTTCACTTCCCATGACATCTACTCCTTGTCGTCTCCTCCCCCCACTTTAACTTCTGAATATTTCACGGAGAAAATTATTGATTGTGGAGGTACCTCGCATTCTCTCAAGGATGCAGACAANACCACTCCTCTCCAGTCCCCCGTTCCTGTTTGCGGTGCCACTATGGACATGGTTGTTGAATGTCGTGCTTGTGCCACTCTTGCCTCTCCAGCCTCCATTCATGGTCAGGTCACTGGCCTCCACCTTCCTTCACTTTGCACCAACCTCCTCTCCATCCGCAAGCTACAACAAGAAGGGGTGCAGGTCCATTTTCCTGCGTTTGGCACTCAAGCCCATATCTCAACCTCAAATGGTTGTCATCTTGCCACCTTTCACCTTCACAACAACCTCGACCGCATCCGTGTGCCTCGCATCACACATTCTTCTTCACATGCACTCACGAGAACCACCATCGCTTCTTGTCCATGCGGCAATCTCTCCCACCCTCTCATCCTCCATCATCATCGTCTTTGTCACCCCAATTTCACCGCTTTCCAGAAGCTATCTTCTCACAACATGGTCCACGGACTTCCATAGCTTCCTCCTCTACCACCTCTGTGTGCACCACCTTGTACTGCTTGCGTTCAAGGCAAACTTCGTACGGCTTCTCACCCTCCCAAGCTCTCTGATGCTCCTAGGCCTCTCGACATTGTCCACCTTGAGCTTGTCCGTCCCATTTGTCCCGTGTCCCACATGAACCACTCTTTCTTTCTCACGATTGTCGACAATCACTCTCAGTTTGGCGTGGCCATCCCTCTCCGCTCCAAATCTGACACTCACACTGCTTTTATCACTTAGGCCAACCAAGCTTCTGCCTGGTTTGGCCGCTCCCTCGGCCATCCATGGCTNTGCCCAAAATCATGGCAAGCCCTATGCTGAGAGACCAAACTGGCCTGCTGAGGCGCGCAAGGCTCGTGCGTGCCGTTTTGGAGCACTCGAACGTGGTAGTGTGAAATCTTTGTCTACACCTAGCTTGAATACCCTCGCCACTCGCATCCCTCCCGATACAAGTGTTGCCACGATGTTCACTTCCCATGACATCTACTCCTTGTCGTCTCCTCCCCCCACTTTAACTTCTGAATATTTCACGGAGAAAATTATTGATTGTGGAGGTACCTCGCATTCTCTCAAGGATGCAGACAACACCACTCCTCTCCAGTCCCCCGTTCCTGTTTGCGGTGCCACTATGGACATGGTTGTTGAATGTCGTGCTTGTGCCACTCTTGCCTCTCCAGCCTCCATTCATGGTCAGGTCACTGGCCTCCACCTTCCTTCACTTTGCACCAACCTCCTCTCCATCCGCAAGCTACAACAAGAAGGGGTGCAGGTCCATTTTCCTGCGTTTGGCACTCAAGCCCATATCTCAACCTCAAATGGTTGTCATCTTGCCACCTTTCACCTTCACAACAACCTCGACCGCATCCGTGTGCCTCNATGCTCCTAGGCCTCTCGACATTGTCCACCTTGAGCTTGTCCGTCCCATTTGTCCCGTGTCCCACATGAACCACTCTTTCTTTCTCACGATTGTCGACAATCACTCTCAGTTTGGCGTGGCCATCCCTCTCCGCTCCAAATCTGACACTCACACTGCTTTTATCACTTAGGCCAACCAAGCTTCTGCCTGGTTTGGCCGCTCCCTCGGCCATCCATGGCTCGATCGTGGTGGTGAATTTCTGTCTCGTATTCTTGCAGATTACTGCACCAGATGCAGCATTGATCACCAAGTGACGGTCCCTGAATCTCCTGAACAAAATTGTGTGGCTGAACATTGTAACCAGACCCTTCTCAACATCGTCCGCACCCTTCTTGCCCACTCAGCCGCCCCTCGCGACTATTGGACGTACGCTCTCCTCTATGCTTCCCACATGCGCAATGTCTACCCCTCCTCTCTCCTTTCCAAGTGCACTCTTGCGAAAGCATGGACAGGATCCAAACCCGACGTCTCCAACCTTCGTCTGTGGGGTTCCACGGCTTATGTCCTTCTCAACAAACGACAACGCTCTCAACAAAACACGTCCAAGATCGATCCTAAAGCTTTTGCGTGCGTATTTCTTAGCTTTGCGCCACACTCTCTTGGGTATCTTTTTCTTGACCTTAGAACAAGCCAAGAGATGTACAAGATGGACGTTTGCTTTGACAAAACCCGTCTCTACTTTCTCCACCAACAGTCCGACCCCCCGTCCCTTGACTGGGTGCACTTCGGCCACTCTACCTCAACCATGCCACAAGTCTCCTCACCATCATCCTCCCCTCCCCTTTCCTATGCCCCTTCAACACCTCCTGCTAACGACCCTTCAACTCCAAACTCGTCCACATCTGCAGTTGCTCCACCCTCACCTCCTATGCCTCCTCTCTTTGCCTCTCCCACTTTTCCCAACCTATGCTCCTCTGATTTCTCTCTTCCACCCTCTCTCCGTCCACCTTCTGCAGACTCTTCCCCCTCATCTGCTCCTCCACCTCTACCTCCACCTCCGCCTCCGCTTCCACCTCCTCAACCCTCTCCCTCCTCCTTCCCTCCACCTCCCACCACAATGCGACGTTTTGAACGCATCCTTGCCAAACAGCTACTCCGCTCCCATGGGTTTTC
>SZWC01013490.1:10570-29727 GCA_023375785.1 Penium margaritaceum | reverse complement strand
CTCATGCACACCAATCTCCCTCGCCTCCCTCGCGCTCCACGCACCAATCAACATGCCATTCTCAGCACCACAGTTCACAAACAGCAACAGATTCCAGTGCCAACCACTTTTGAAGAAGCCATGGTTGGTCCGCATGCAAAGGAGTGGAAAAGAGTAATCGAGAATGAACTCCATGAATTTCAAGTGACCACCACCTACATTGAGGAGCCAAGACCCTCCACAACAAACGTCGTCAAAGGGGTGTGGCTCTTCCGCGTGAATTTTTTTCTTGGCAAACCTGTCAAGTTCAAAGCGTGCTACGTCGCAAAGGGGTACTCTAAAAAAAAAGGCATCAATTTCTTTGAGACCTACTCTCCAACAGCCAAGTTAACTACATTTAGTGCTCTCCTTCACATCACGTGACATGGAGTTGCATGCAATGGACACATCAACTGCCTTCCTCCAAGGCGATCTTCATGAGACCATATACCTTGAGCGTCCGAAGGGCTAACACCCGTCCTCTCCAAACAACATTTGGCGCCTCCAACGGCTAGTCTATGGCCTGAAGCAGTCACCCCGAGAGTGGCATGCAAAGCTTCAAAACACTCTCATCAACCTTGGCTTTCATCCATCCCAATCGGATGCAATTCTCTCTCTTTGCACATTCACATCCGGTTGCTACATTCTTGCATACATTGACGACATGAATCTTGCATCAGAAAACCTTGATGAGCTCACTGCCCTCAAGGAAGCACTCATGCAACGCTTTCAAATGAAAGACCTCGGTGAACTCACTCAATACCTCGGCATGAAGGTGTGTCATGACCGAGTAGCGCGCACCATCACTCTTTCCCAAGAGTCTTATGTCAACTCAATTCTCACTCGCTTTGGACATGAAGCATGCAACGGCACAACAACTCCAATTGCAGCCAACCACAACCTCACTGCACCGGCTCTTCCAACAACTCCGCCCTCCTCTGAACCTTATCCTGAACTTGTGGGCTCCCTCATGTACGCTATGATCTACACTCGTCCAGACCTTGCATATCCACTCAGTGATCTTTCTCGCTTTGTCACCCAAGGACAGTTTTCAGATACACATTGGAAGGTTGCCAAGAGAGTCCTTCGGTACCTTCAAGTGCCAAAGACCTACGTGTTCACGCTCGGAGGTACCAAACCCATCTTCCTACAAGGCTTCACTGACTCTTCATGGGCAGATGATCAAGCTGATCGCTGCTCCACCCAAGGCTATGCTTTCCACCTTGGTTCAGGAATCATAAGTTGGCACTCCACCCGCTCCTTGGTCTCTCTTTCGTCGTGTGAAGCAAACATGTATGCCGGCACCATGGCTGCATAAGAGGCAAAGTGGCTTCGCCACTTACTCTATGAACTTGGACACCCACAACCTACACCGCTCTTATGGTGTGACAATCTAAGAACCATCACACTCACGAAATATCCTGTTTATCACTCACGAACCAAACACATCGAGCTCCGCTACTTCTTCATACGTGAGCTCGTAAGATCTGGTGAACTTCTGGTTCGCCATGTCGCTTCCCATGATAACATTGCCGACATCTTCACCAAGGCGCTACCTCATGAACAACATCAAAAGCTATTGACTCGTCCTGGACTCCATGCCCCTTCAGGAGATGTTCTGAGCCTTCTGGGCTTCTAAGGGGTGAGTCTGATTGTGGCCTAGTGGTCTTCACTGAGACCGTTTAATCATGAGAAGCCTATTTCGGCTCTCCCTAACTACAATCATAGTTTTACTATGATTGCAGTCAGATATGCAATCTGACATGTCAGCAACATGGATTGCAAGAATCCCCGTAGGTGGTAGATTATAGATTGTTGCAGTGTGCCTAGGTAGTAGATCATTCCCCTCTCTTTCCTGAGTATATCATCCCACTTGGGCCCATTCATCAATCACTCATTGAGAAGTTCCACCTTGTTTCAGACAATTATCTCTCCTGAGCACAAGTGCTTGCTACATTGTCGTCTTTGCTATGTGAGCTCAGACAATGTGGTCAAGCTCATTTAAACTCAGCCTATCCTCATTCTTCATGCTCCTTCCTTTGAGAAGCCATCCAAGACTGATGGTCGCTTTCGCGTCCAAGATAAGTTGCATCATTGCTTTTACCTTGAATCCTCTCTCTGGGCCCTGCGTCCATTAGAGTTGGTCCACTCGGACCTTCTCGGTCCTCTCCTAGTCAATTCTCTCTCAAATCAGGTCTGATATGTTCACCCTGATTGATGACTTCACCGAGATATGGTGGGTCTACAACCTGCGCCACAAGAGTGATGCCGCCGTAGTGTTTTTCTGTGGCTAGTGATGGCTGAGCGTCAGTCTCGTCATATCCTGCACGCATTCCACTCGGATCATGGTGACGAGTTCTTAGGCAAGATGGATGCCTATTTTTTTAGCACAAAATATTTCACCAGCTCTATTTCCTTGTTACACCATAGTATAACGGTGTGTCTGAGCATTGGAACCACACCATGGAGGATGTGGCTTGTGTGATGTGGTTTGGGTGCGGTCTTTCAGAGGCCTTTGCCTTTGACAGCTCATCTTACATGACGTTGGTCTGAAACCGCTTCTACACCATACACGTCGTATCAGCTGTGGTTTAGCCATCTTGCGGATGTCATTCTTGCTCGTGTTTGGAGGATCCCTCACCTGTTTCTAGTACACCAAGGACCAGCAGGGGTCCAAGGTCTCACCTCGGGGTCGCACGTGTACTTTCCTTGCCATCTTCCTACGGTGAAAGACCTGGAGCCTTTGGGACCCTGCTTACCATCGCATTGTCGAGTCTCAAGATATTTTCTTCTTTGAGGCTCTCACCTATCGCGACTTGTCCACCATTCTGTCGCTGGCTACCAACCAAGTTCCTGCCTGTGTGGCTTCTCGGCATATCAGGGAATCTAGTCCTACGGATGGGTCGATGAGAGCGTCCTCACCTGAGGTCCGGTCCCTGGCTACTAATGATCTGGCCATCTTGGCTATGGGTCTAGTAGCCTCCTCAGTTCCCTCCAACATACCTGATTCTGTGCCAGTGTCAGTTCCCTCTGCCACACCTGACCCCGTGTTAGTGTCATTCCCCTCTGGCACACCTCATCCCGTGCCTGTGTCAATCCCCTCTAGCATTCATGTTCCCGTACGAGTGTCAGTCCCCTCGGGCACACCTGATTGCATGCCAGTGTCAGTTCCCTCTAGCACACCTGCTCATGTGTCTGTGTCACTCCACTCTGGCATACCTGACCCCACGCCAGTGACAACATCTCCGGTCACACCTACTCCTGTGCAATACCGATTTCCCCTACAACTATGGCCAGATAGCCTTCTCCGTAGCTGGAGGTGGATGCCTAAGCATCGGGCTACTCCTGTGAGCCCGGTGGTTGTCTCTGATCACGGGCATCCAAGGCTCAGTGGAATGCTGACTCTGCGCCAAGATGCCCAAATCATAGTGTTTATATTGTCCAGATAGACCGTAGTGAGGTGCATCCAGCATGTCCTATCGGCCATGAGTTGGTCTCCTGTGAGTTCTTGGTCACTTACGATGCCGCAACCAATTTGGTTATTGTTACACCGAGTCCCGAGACATGCGTTTTGACCATCCAAAGTTCTCCCTCAATGATGTCTGATCCACGCACATTGAAGGAGGCACTCTCGACTGAAAATGCAGAGTAGTGGTGTGCTGCCTATGACGATGGGTGAGAGCCATTCGTGAACACGGTGTCTTGGAGCATCTTGACCCCGTGCCTGTGTAGAAGGCTATACAAGCCAAGTGAGTATTTTGCAATAAGGTGAAGCTTGGCAACACACTAGATCATTATAAGGCATCCTTGATGGCAAAGTGGTTCTCATAGGTTGAGGGTGTAGATTTCATTGACACATTTACACACGTTGGCCATACGAACACCACTTGCGTTCTGCTCATGGTCGTTGCTACCCATGACTGGGAGCTACAGCAAATGGATGTGAACAGCGCGTTCCTCCATGGCACTTTAGAGGAGGAGATCAACACAGTCCAGTCACCAGGCTTTGTGGTTGGCGACAAGTTCTGGCGCTTATAGAGGGCCTTATACGGCCTAAAGCAGTCACCTTGGTGCTGGAACCAAAGGTTCACTCGCACACGGACATGTGCCGTGTATGTGTAGAGTGACACAGTCTCGTCTCTCTTTCTTAAACTTGTCTCTGAGAGCTACACTGTCATCCTGGTCTATGTGGATGACCTCTTGATTGTGTCCCCTTCCATGGAGGTCGTGAAAGAGGCCGAGGCAATCCTTTAGACTGCTTACATGATGGACCTTGGTCTTGCAACTGTGTTTCTTAGAATGGAAATCCTACGTGATCGTCAACGGTGTACACTCTTGTTGCATCAGGCATGGTGCGCTGTCTCTGTGATGGAGCACTTTGTTGACCTCCTTTGTGTAGCTCCGACAACCTCCACCTCCATCACACCTAACAAGCAAAATTCTCGGAAGGTGGATGATCCAGTACATCAGGGAGAGACAGTGCTTATTGGCTCGCTAATGTATTTGGCCACTACCACACGACCCGGCATTGCCTTTACCATCAACCTCCTTATATAGCTCTCGTGATGTTCTCGGGCGAAAGCCCTTCACGCGGTTGTGCGAGTGATGTAGTACATGGTTTCCATGCCGTATCTCAGACTCTGATTTTGTCGGGAGTGTTTAGTGGTAGTCTACAACGGCTACACAGATAGTGACTGGACGTGAGGCCCTAGTGGGCGTAGTGAGACAGGCTACGTGTTATTGCTAGGCGGCACCGCTGTGTCATGGCGTAGCGGCAAGCAGGGTTGTTTTTCACGTGGCTCATCAGAGGCTGAGCATGTTGCATTGTCAGCTGGGGCTGCTAGGGCAATGTGGCTCTAGCGTCTGTTTTTTTGTTGCAAATTTCTATGCCTTGCACCTTTATGCACTGTGACAACCAGATTTTCCTGGCCATTGCAGAGAAATCTCGCGTATTTCATAAACACCCGAAGCACATTGCTCTTGATAATCATTTTGTGTGTGATCTTGTGGAGCAACAAGTGACCTCCATCATCAGGTTTGGCACGGAATTAAAGCGAGGTGATTTCCTAACCAAGGTACCAGCACGTAGAAAGTTCATAATGGCCATTCGATCTCTCTGGCTTCGCCCCTTGCCTAAGAGTGGTGGAGGGTGGGGTGTGTGCGCATGGACTNTTGAGTATGTCATTTGCAGTTGCATTAATTCTGCACGTGCATCGACATCTATACCATCGGGTCATGGGGGGGTGTTGCGATTTGATTCGTCCTCTTCTATTTGCAAAGCTTACTGAGACCACTCGACCGTGTCCATGCTCGTGCAGACAAGTGATGCAGAACCAACTGGCATTGGGGCACCGACGGATGGTGGATACACCCACCAACAGCTGCCAGACATCTGCGGCAATGTCCCAGGTGCTTGTTGGGGTGCTCTGCTGTTTTGTACTGTCGCTAGAGTTTTCTCGGGGGACTGGCTCTTGATCCTGATTTGCATGTTTTACATTGTTTGTCCACTGATTGATATCGGACCTGTACGTGTGACCAGTCGTAGCGTCGGGATCAGGATTTTGCATCGCTAGGTTTGGACGATTTTGTGTTTGGATGCCAATGCACCAGGTTACGGCCAAGATAGTGATTTTCGATCAGTTTAAGGATAAATTAGCACTGTCGCGTGCGTCACTTGCCGTGTGTCATGGCAGGTATTTGTGCTACGTGCTTTTCATTTTTCATCTCTTTTTGCAGTGCTATTGGAGCTTANGGCTCCGAGTCTCCACAACCAACAAGATGCAACCAACAAGGCACATATAGGGCAGTTCAGTCGAGATGGAGACAAGATGTCTCGGTCTCAAACTCGTATTTTTCCACTTCAGTACAAAATGACTCGTCCCGGGTACAGAAGACGAGAAAATCTTGTTCTTTTACCAATTTTTATTTTTCTCATTTTGATCTCATCTCGGTCTCGCTCACATCTAAGATAATTTCCCATGTTGAACCGTTGTGAGGGGCTAGCTGAACGACGGATCGAGCTGCCAGAATCCACCCACTTCACGGTGACTTTATTGTGACTACTCTCTCTCTCTTGGTCAAGATCCTTTGGGATCTTGACTCTAGTTGTCTTTTTAAAACAACTAGAGTCAAGGTCCTTTTCAAAGCAAATGCCCCAGTCAAAAAATTAAACCCTACGTCACTCAGCCACCTCGCCTGACAACTGCAAGTCTAGACCACTGGGCACAAAACATCTCCACGAGAAGCCTGCTGGTTGCACGTGTTGGCGTTCGGCACACGCAACCAGGTTGCGTGGAGGGAAAAATCATGCTAAGAGTGAATTGAACATTGCATGCAATGTAGCCCAAACTTTTCACGCAACAGTGGAGCATCTCCGCCATGCGTTCCGCACACCGAATGGCTGCTGTGTGTTCGATCGTGGCGAGCACAGTGGCGGGGTGGTTCGTGGAGGACACAAAAATCATGAAAAAATGAGGAGGCTTTCCTGACGTCCATAGTGGCAGCACCGTCCGCCCCTGTCACCAACAACAAGCGCAAGCACGGACACAAGGGGAAGAGGTCCTAGCTTGCTTCCCAACCGGCAATCATAGCCGAGAACAAAAGGGTGCTTAAGGCAGAGCATGCATCTGGCATGGCTTAGAATAGTTATACCGTTCGGCAGCAAGTGCGTGGGATCATCGCACGGTATTCTTCCGATGAGCTCGAGCGCATGGGGCTCAAGGCATTCGACAGGTCATGGGTGCGCTCGTTCATTATGCGCGAACTGGGATGGTCATGGCGCGCTGGAACCATGGCCACACAAAAAGTACCGGCCGACTCGGAGGACCAAGTCTTGACATTCCATAGGCAGGCATCCTGCATGGTGACCCTTTACGGCATAAAACTGCTTATAGTCATCAATGCTTACCACACCTCTGAACAGCTCATGTCAGCATCTAGACACACGTATGCTCCTCGGAGGAGCGACAACGTCGCCATCCTCCGTCTCGATGACAAACGGTGCATCACAGCGGTCGTGACCAGCTCCATGACTGGTGACCTACTCCCCTTGCAACTTGTTTTTATGGTAAAAACCGCGCGATGCCAACCGGGCGGTGAAAACTCCACCAAGCTGTTGGAGTCCGGGTGGAACCTGACTTTCACGCCCATGCACTGGGCGAACACGGACACCACGCGTGAGTGGTTCCGTGCTATTTTCGTGCCGTACTACAAACGTACGTGCGTTGCTTGAAGGTCAAGGAGGGAGAGGCTAACATCTCGTGTCGTCATCGACACATGGTGGCCTCAGTGCAGTTCGACATTCCAAAAGTGGTTGACATCAAATTTCCCTTACATGCGTACATTTTACATCTCGGCGTGATGCACACCGAAGGCGCAGCCAGCAGATATAGGCATCATGCGTTTGCTGAAAAGATAAGCTGGAAGAGCTCTTTGCTCAGNTGCGTTGCTTGAAGGTCAAGGAGGGAGAGGCTAACATCTCGTGTCGTCATCGACACATGGTGGCCTCAGTGCAGTTCGACATTCCAAAAGTGGTTGACATCAAATTTCCCTTACATGCGTACATTTTACATCTCGGCGTGATGCACACCGAAGGCGCAGCCAGCAGATATAGGCATCATGCGTTTGCTGAAAAGATAAGCTGGAAGAGCTCTTTGCTCAGTGGGGTTCCGAGCGGACACTCATGGGGGGAAGCACGGGCTGTGGGAAGAAAGTGATAAAAGAGGCAGCATATCCGTGGTTCTATGATGAATGGATGTACCTGCATGATGCTGAGCCACTAGTAAGAAATGCGTGGGCCAAGTCCAACTTCCCAAGAGTGTATGACCCCGCATTCTAGCGAAGAGCAGTACCGTACGCAAAAAAATTACTTTTCCACACAGATGAGGTCGAGGAGGAGGACATTCTTGTGGTATCAGTAATGAAGTATTTCTGTCGCTTCTACTCTTTGCACGTTTGTCTCCCTCTCGCTCTCCCTACACTACTTTTCCAAATTTTAGCACCTCATATTTCTACCATGAATTCACTAGGATTATGCACTGACTGGAACATATACCACAATAGCACCAAAAAAACACTCTAGAATGAAAAGGTTGTAGACACACTTTAAATTCAATTTTTCAGTTTTCAAATTGATTAGGTGCTTGTATGAACGGTGAAATAGCTCGGATACTCGCACCTCGCACACTTTAATGCTGGCGTACCCACGGGTCAAAAATTTGGCAAGTAACGACATACCCATGAATAATATGGCTACTCATGACATACCCGAACCTTTAAAAAAAGCAACGACATACGGGGATGCTGTTTCATTTTTAAAACAATGGGTATGCCATGTTTCATTTCGAGATTGGTGCCTATTTCTTAAGAAACAAGGTCTATGGATTCGGGCAGAGTGATGTCATCTTTATTAAATGAATTCCTTTGGTGTGTTGGATTGGATTCGTCGACTGATTCTGAACATATGTATCTAATGAATTTTGCAAATGCGAACAGGTACATGNAGATTCTTATTGCGGGGAGTTAGTGTCATCTCGTCCGTAAGACCTTGTTATTCGGGACATGCACCATCTGGACTTCACCGAGTCGCATGCACTCGATAGAACAGATCCCGGCGTATCCTTAGGACGTGCACGTGTCTTCTTTGGCGTATTCGCTCGCCAAACACCCTGCTAAACACCTACCTAACGACACGCACCAGCTTCCTGCATCAAATTGCAGATGTAAACTGGCACGCACAAGCTACGCTCCCCTCTCATACCCTCACCTCCCGCATAACATCACGAAAAGCACAAACTACAATCCTCGAACTCACTAATGCCATGGGGAAAAAAGTCAATAGCCAAAACGACATCGAGGAAGAAGCGCGCTCCTTTTTTCAGGATATTCACAAGCCTCCCAGACAAGTCGACACCTATCTTAAAATACTCCCCCCAGACCGGCGGAAAAAACTGCCTCCTCACGTTGCTCAAGCCCTCGCCGCCCCGATCACGGAGCTCGAGATAGCAGATAGCATCCTCAGCCAGCCCCGCCACNAACCGCCTCAACCAAGCACTGCCATACATCATTCATCAAGACCAAACAGGTTTTGTAAAAGGACGAAATATCCAACACACACTCTCCCAACTCCACGATATCCAACATTGGGCCATTCAAAACAAGGAGCAACTATACTTCCTCACCGCAGACTTTGAAAAAGCGTACGACACACTAAGCAGACCTTACTTGATGCACGCTATGCTCCACCTTGGAATCCCACTTGAATTCATGAAGTGGGTCCAACTCTTACACAAGAACACTACCACACGCCTGCTCATAAACGGAAAACTTTCCTCCCCCATCACCCTTCACTCCGGGGCCCGTCAAGGCTGCCCCCTGGCACCCCTCCTCTTCATCTGTGCCATGGAACCCATCTCCGCATACATCAAATGGCACCTCCAAGGTGTCCCCTCCCTGTCCTACGGCTATCGTCACTTTGCCGGATACGCGGACGATACCACCCTTCTCATCCGTTCTATCCGCAAACTCAATCAAACTCGGCATCTTTTCCGAACGATTGCCAACCACACAGGCCTCAAAGTCAGTCCAATAAAAACAGTCATCCTCCCCATTGGCCAACACACCCAAACCCCTAACCGACCACCTTTCCCAGTCACCCATGGTCCGGTCCGGATCCTAGGTATCCAATTTCACTCCATGCCAACGGCGGGGACAACCTGGGACCCAATCGTGAGCAAGATTAAAACAGCCATTCCCATGTGGAACAACTTCCGTAGCCCACTCCGCACAAAAGTGACTGCCATAAATTCCTATTTGAACCCAAAATTTCTTTACTACTNATCTGTCCTCGAGCGGACCAGGGATTAGCGGTGAAATGGCCGCCACTCCTCATCCAAGCACAAGGCGCAAAATGGGTATACGATTATCTGAAGTCTCCGCGTGACAAATGGAAACAAACAGTATTAGATACCCAACGCTTGCCGAAACAAGGACATTTTTTCCTTTCCCACCCATCAATCCTCAACATTCAATCCCTCCATCTGAGCACCCGATGGNGCCAATACTTCTCATCCTTTCTACAAACCAATCCCACTATTCTTCCCCCAAACCTCACCTGGCCGGACATCTCTCGGGAATACGTGGCTTACAACAGACACCTCCTCAAAACAAGCCACCAACCCTTTGGCATCCCTCTGCGAGAACGCTTCCTACTCACTTCCGAAATACAAGTACGACATCTTTTCGACCCCCAACTCCTCTCACAGACAATTAGAAAGCCACCCACCCTGAGCCAAAGAAGAGTGATTGAGGAGGTCAGACAGCACCTTCCCCTCTCTTGGATATCCATCATTACAAACCCACCTGTAATCGCAGACATTCACAACTACACACCATACGTCACGCTCCCCTCCCTCACAGGCCTCCCGATCAGCATCATTTACAAGCTACGACAACGAGGCCCAGAAATCTGGGGGTACCCCTTACAAG
Organism: Penium margaritaceum; assembly: GCA_023375785.1. NCBI lineage: Eukaryota > Viridiplantae > Streptophyta > Zygnematophyceae > Desmidiales > Peniaceae > Penium > Penium margaritaceum. Next base: position 19,224 of record SZWC01013490.1, on the reverse strand, counting down.
TATGCCTCATCACAGGCTGCCTTTGCCGCCACACACGGGCACAACCCCGACCCTTCTTTGGAGCAGACTGCACACCAGTATATGTCAAAAAGGGGATCTTCCTCGGCACACCACATCAATCAGACATCCCTAGCTACAGAATTAAAACTGGAAACCCAGCCCTCCAAGAACTCTACAAAATCTTCCTCACTCTAGAGAATCCTTCTGCGACACACAAGCCAAAATGGGAGGAGAGGTTCCCCAACACCAATTTCCAATGGCAATATATTCATGACAGCCTTATCAGTACCCCCCTTCACCTACGACCACAAGACGTCATGTTACGCATCATCTACAGATCCATCCAAGTCAACCACAGATTCCGCTTTCTTCCGCCCCCTTCATCATCACTATGCCCACGCTGCAACGAACCCGAAACGATTGAACACTGCTTTATACAATTCCAAGATATCCAACCAATTATCCACCGCCTTCGCATCCTCTTCACCACCTTCTTCCCTAAAACCCCGCCCACAGCACCTAACATTCTTATAGGCCCTACCACTCCCACCAACAAGCGTACTTTATGGGTAATCACACGATCCACCATCCTACATCGTCTCTGGCAAGAGCGATGGGCACAACCAAAACACAACCCCACCCCCACCATCATTGCAACCATCCCACACCTCCTACAAGAACACCTCACTCACGCCGCATTGAGATTAGCCCAACTCCCCACTGGCAGAAAGAAAAACAAATCCCTGAACCAATTATACTCCGAAATCTCACATACCCCCTTCTTGTGCAGCGCACAGGAAGGCAGAGAAAACAAAACGATCCGCATCTCACCAAAATTACACCGCTGGTGGAAACATCCCGGATTATACAAGCTGTAATATGTTTGGGGGGCCGGGCTCAATCCCCGGGCTTGTTTTGGCGTCTTGGAGACCCTCCCGCTCCCATCGGTTACGACCACAGGACAAAAAAAAATGGCGTATTCGCTCGCCGAACGGTGCGTGATGCTGACAGCCACTGTTGATTGTGCACGGGGAAAAAAAAATTTTAACTGTCATAGGACGTATGCAACACGCCACGTAAGTCAAGGTGTGCACGATTGTTGTGTGCAATGTGACGAGGGGCTACTCGTTGATTCCTAGTAGGTACCTATTATGTAATGTTTTAGGTATGATGGGATGTGCTTTATTTTTGTCCTTTTAAACCAAAAACTCGGGGCCCGTTTGTGAACACAATGCCTTTCCTTCATTTTGCATTACTTATACGTCACCCACTTTGTGTAGCACCAAATTGAAACATTCCCAAGTATATTTCATTAAACTTCAAAGACGTTCAATCACCGGTCGGACGGTTCTAATGTTAAACATCTACATCCATTCTACAATTGCTTGACATGTCGAACGTTGTAGAACGTACAAGACCTTTATAAAAGACAACGAAATAAGACTTGTAGAGAATCTTTTCAGAAAATAGATATACACATATTTGTCTCTTTGTGAACTCCTTAGATCGTAGATCGTAGGATCACTCAATCTAACGGTTTAAATATTCCTTTGCTTGTTTGATCAACTTTATCGAGATGACTTCGCTTTCTTTCAATGATCTCAAGATGAAAGAAAAGAACGGGGACGACCTCGTCGGCCGTGCTTCCATTCTTCCGGCGTACACCGTGTGATCGGCCACGGTTGCAGGTCACAACAGGGACCATTGCAGGTCATGACGAGATCCATTTTGTGAAGAACAATCATTTTTTTCTATTCTGCATTATGTCGTATGACGTTTTTTGCATTTCTCGTTTTATATTTCTATCGTATCTAGACCGAAAACACGGAAACGGTCAGATATGCCGTATTTATCATGTGAGACACTTGATACGCAATTTAAAAATGAAAGTGGTCTGGGTATCCGGTTCCTTTTTCAGCACATGCTTACACGATAGCTTAGATTTTGGACATGGTGGGTATCTCGTCGCTCCGTCCTTGTATGAATTCGTTGAAGAGTTCAATTTGGCTAAATTCGACCACAGTAAAACAGTTAAAATCGAAATCACCAAGCAGTGTGATATGATAGTCTGGTTTTGAAAAATTATTCATGTCAATTCAATTTTGGACGTTCTTGTTCATCCTCGACTACCGTTTATAAACAATGTGTCGCACACTGGAGCTCCCTGCTTTCTATGCCGACAGACCCAGTGCACGATTAGCTGTTGTGGCCATGGCACACGTTGCAAGGGTCACTAAAACAATTGGCGAGAACCATATTGCGAAACGAGAATCCCGATCTCACGCGACACACGACGTGTCAACATCTTGTCTCGTCTTGCACGAGACAGATCAAGATTGTCTTGTGTCGTTGTTGGTGTGTGTGGCTTCCACCCGTCACGAGCGACGGCAAGGAGAGTAGCGGTACAGGAGAGCGCGACGACATGGTCCCGGATGCGGACCCCGGAGACATCGGCGCATCGGCAGGTGGTGGACCACCCACTCGGAGCTGACTGACGACTGCCCCAGCGTCGTGGATGCTGTCTCGGACCTCCTATAGGTTTTCTACAACCGATCCTTGATGCGGACGCACCTGGAACCGGAGCACCAACGAGTGGTGGCTCCATCCACCAGCAGCTGCCAGAGAGCTGCCACGACGCCCTGGGTGCTTGTCGGGGTGCTTTGCGGTTTTTCTACAGACGCTAGCGTTTTCTCGGTGGACTGGCCCTTGAGCCCGATTTGCATGTTTTGCATTTTTCGTCCACTGATCGTTGCCGGACTTATGTGTGTGACCACTCGTAGCGTCCGGCTCAAGATTCTACATCTCTAGGTTCAGACGACGTAGCGTTCTGATTTGTCTGCACAGAGTTACGGCCAAAACAATGTTTTGGGCCAGTTTTAGGACTGACCTTGCACTGTCGCGTGCGACACCTGTCGTGCGCCGCAACAGGTATTTATGCTGTGGACTTGTCATTTTTTATCTATCTCTGCAATACATTCATTTTGAGCTTCCTGACACTCTGTATGTGTCCTTACCCAGACCCTTGCAGTTTTGTCTCTGACTTGTGACTGTTGTCACACACTGACCTAGCATTGACGCCTAGTATTGCGGCAAGTGGTTAGGGAGGTTCTAGGAAGTTTCTCATGGTATCAGAGGAAACGAGCCACAGCTCGTTGTGCTATGCAGTAGAGACGCAGTTGTAGTGAGTGGCAGCAGCGGCAGCCACCCATAGCAGCAGCAGCAGATCCTGGAGGGACCCACCACGACTACGTTGTAGAGGAGCGATGGAGGTAGCAAAGATAACGACCGCAACTGCAAGCAACAGCGGTCGTAGCAGCAATAAGTGGCGGGAAGCACCTGCGGCGGTAGCGGCTATGGGCAGCACCCACTACAGCAGCAGCACCGGGTGGCAGCAGCAGTCGTGTCTAGCTACCGGTGTGTACACACACAAGATAAGAGAAGAAGCAGCTCGTAGTAGTAGTTTTTGCCAGCTGCGAGCAGTAGCATCCGCAAGCTACACCAATCGCAGTAGCAGCAGGCAGCAGCTACAGAAGCAGCCGCAGCAGCAGCGGCGGGTAGCAGCCATGCTAGCAGCGGCGAAAGCAGGCGCCTGCAGCAGCAGCGACGGTGAGCAGCAGCCGTAGTAGTAGTACCAGCAACCACAGCAGCGGCGAGCAGCTGCAGCAGCATTCGCAGTAGCAACAGAAGCAAGCAATAGCCGGAGCAGCAAGCACTAGCCGCAGGCAGTAGCTGCAGCAACAGCAGTTGCTGCAGCAATCGTAGTAGCAGTTGCTGCAGCAGCTGCTACTGTCGGGCCTGAGGGGGACCCGACGCAAGGGACCCCGCACAAGGGGGGGGGTCCGCTCAGTCGGGCCTGTCGTGCCGAGGGGGGGTGCGACAGAGCGCCGGCCGAGCGCCGGCGCACGAGCCAGCGCGTGCCGGCCAAACGCCGGCCTCCCGCTGGCCAAGAGGGGCAGGGAAGGCCGACGGGCGGCCTCCGGCCGGCTGTGCGCGAGGGGGAGAGCAAGCCTCCCCCTCCACTACCCTCGCCGCTAGGGTCGAGCCAGACCAAAAAAAAAGGGGAGAGGATAAAAGGGGGGGCGGTCCTTGATAGGGGCACCCCAGAAAACCCCAAAGGGGGCACCCGAGGAGGTGGCACCATCACAATAGAAAACATAGAGGAAGGAGGACAGGGAGTTGTCGAGTGGGGCATTCAAGTAAGGCTCGGGAAGGGGTTCCCCATTCGCGCCGAGCATCGGTGAACAAAAAAAACGAGTTTTTGTGTTCTTTTATTTGTTTTTACCTTTTAAGTGTGGCTTGAGGCCACCACCGTTGGCTGACGACGGGAACCGCTATAGCAGCATCCGCCGCGAGAGTTGTAGCAGTAGTAACAGCAGCGAAGGTGGCTTGAGGCCACAGCTGTCGACTAGCGACGGCACCCGGTGCAGAATCACCACCGAAGGCGACTTGAGGTCGTACATTTAAGTCGCACAACAGAGAACCACTAGCGCGATGGTGACCGTCCTCGTGACGGCATCGCAGCACGTCAGAGAGATCGTGCTTCGATCGCTCACCTCCCCCTGTGACCTTGTGCTAGCGGGAACAAGTATCGTGCGCAATCAACCACGTCGAGCTCCGGAGATGAGTAGACTGGCGTGGCAGGGAGCGCAGCCGGCGCCGTGGTTGGCACCAGCTCTACATACGGCGCAGGCACCACGTCCACAGTGGCAATTTTAGCCATGGCATACGCCTCAGACGTCCAACGGCTTTGCCTGCTACTACTGTGGGGATCGGCACCATGGATGGCGCCAGTGTCGCCAGCGTCCTACGTTGTGGCGACCGCCTTGGATACGACCCCGCCCTCCGTCTTCACCATCGGCCTTAGAGACGTTGTCAGCCGATACCGTGGCACCCCTCAGTGGAGCTATGGCGCTGTTGTACGTTGAGCTCTAGGGTCTAAAGCGCATGGTGCAATAGCTCACAGACCATGTACTCTCTGAGCGGGCCGTTGCCACCATGCCGCTGCAGACATCCTTGTCACCCTCCTCACCATCCTCACATCCTACAGTGTCGTCACCTCCTGGTCCCTCGCCACCGGACCTCGGCTCCACATCCGACGCCCTCCGCTCTGTTCTTGAGTCAGTCGGTGTCATCCGGACCTCCGACCCCGTCGCTATCTTAGCCGTCACTTCTGCCGGCATCCCTCGTGCACGCACTCGTCGAGCGAGACAGCGGATGGCGTGACAGGCTAGACATGCCCAGCCAGTAATAGCAGTGCCGACAGCAGCATCACCAGGAGTGACGGACGTTGCCGAGGAGCCGCTTCCATCATCTTCGGTTGTTGGATTGGTGTGTCACCCCTTTCCACCTTCTGTCGGTGTGTCGGTCGTGGGAGGGATGGAGTGTCCAACAACGACTACCTTGGAGCCGAGGATTGAGGCAGCAGAAAGAGGCTTACAACATACTCAGTTGGTGCATCATCTCGCTATGGTGGAGGACTGTTCGTCCGAGGAGGAGTGGTCTGATGCTGAGTTAGCTTCAGAGATCGAGTTGGAGATTGTAGCGGATGAGGTAGAGGGAGTAGGAGAGGCAGTTGAGGCCGTTGATACCCTGACGATGGCCAGGACGATAGCAGCTACTATGGCGGTGGCAAGAGTTGTAGCACAGCCGTCGCCGTCGTCCTCGGTTGCGGGGTGGGTGCGCCACTCCCTCGTGGTTTGTCCTAGTCCGTCGGCCGGTGGGGAGGTGGAGTGCTCACCGATGACCACAGGACATCACATGATTGATGTACGGGATAGTGCTCGATGACAGGAGCATGTGGCTGACCGCCAGGAGGGCACAGATGCCCCTTCTGAGGACGACGAGTCGTACATGGGGGATTGGTCAGACATGGAGTCGGTGACAGACGTACAGGCCAAGTGTGCTGCCGTTCTTGCAGTAGCCGCGACACGAGCACGAGATGGCCCCTCGGTGACAGCAAACGTCCGCGTGTGCGACATGGAGGATGCAGAGCGAGCTACGGACCTTTGACTCCTCGCTGCCCTGACTGGTGTCGCTGACACCATGGCAGTTCTAGCCGAGGACACAGCTCCTCTCGTCCGAGCTACAATTCCTATACCCGAGCGCCTTCGCTCCGCGGTCGACGAGCAGGAGGCAGTGGTGGCTCGAGCGGAGACGCACGTGCAGAGTCTCATGGTCGAGCTCCGGGAGGCCAACAGCCGCTGTCACACTGTGGTTGTTCCAGCACGACAGGTTGTCGAGGGGAGAGTGGAGGATGTACACAGGCGTCTCGAGGCAGCTGAGCGGTCTCTACAAGATGTACGTTTGGGATAGGCGAACCTCTAGCAGTAGGTGGATGATGGGCTACGCACCAGGGGTCAAGAGGAGCACCACGGCACTGACCGCACCTTTGATGACCACGATGTCACCGCGGATGCAGCTGTACGTACGCATACCTACATGACTCGGCCAGCAGCTGACGGCCGAGCGACAGGTGTGTCACGAGCAGCAGGTGCCTTCTCAGCAGTTGTTCCTACAGCCCCAGACGACTTACGTGGCAACTCATTGTCTTGTGCTCCCACTCTACCAGCACCTCGTGGCCCGGTGGTACTTGAGTCGACGACTGACGTAGAGGACGTCGACTTGTGCGACGAGCAGGCGCAACTCCACTCATTCCTACGGGGTGAGACCTCCAGGCTACACGAGGCTCTGGCTCGTGCGGATGCGCACACTATCGAGGTCCACTGTCAGGTTCGTTTCGCGACTGACCGTCTACATGCCGCAGATGCAGCCAGCCAGTCAGAGCTTGTCGAGCTCCACACACATCGCGATGCTACGGAGGCCACGAGGCGATATGCAGCTCAGCAATTAGAGGCAATACAGCAGGCGATTGTTTTGGAGGAGGCCCTTAGCACTGCACCAGTCACATCAGCAGATGACAAAAGTAGTGACGACTACGACAGCGACGACGATCACAGCGACGACGACGACAGCGACGATGCCGCTCCGGGGTGAGGCTCTGTGCGAGCACATCCCACCAGCATCATCGTCACCCTTGCTATTGCTGTGCAAGGGTATGTGGCCATAGGGGAGCCGTGCTCCCTCCTCACGGATTGTGTTGGGAGCAGCCATCAGCTTTGCTCGTACTGTCAGCCTCTACAGCCCAGGGGGGGTGTTGGTGTGTGGACTTTGGCCTGACACCCTTTTGAGGACAACGAGGTTACTTGGGATGTGGCACGATGCAATGGTCGAGGTTATGCTGGTCAAGACCCGCCCACCTGGTGAGTTTCACCGGTGTGATATCGAGACCCATTGTCTCCATGTGTTATGTATGATCCAGGCAATGTTATGCTGGTCGAGACCCGCGCATACGTTGAGTTCTACCGGTGTGACGTGGAGACCCATTACCTATTGGTGCTATGTATGATCCATGCATGACGTGGTCGAGACCCGGAAACCCGGAGACATTTTCCAGTGTCACGAGGGGACCTTGTTTCTTTATCTCTCTTGCATGATGTTTGACACGTAGGTGTGTGATTGACTTCGTGCATGGTCGAGACCCGGGCATTGGTGGGATGCATCATTGTCGCGAGGAGACCCTGTGCTGTGGTATGCTTGATCAGTGCTCGCTATGATTGGTTGCCTGAGCCATCATCTCTTGCCTTCGCTCAGACATCGTTATGTTGACAGTTGTGTCAGCCAAAGGGAGTGTTGGTGTGTGTGGCTTCCACCTGTCACGAGCGACGACAAGGAGAGCAGCGGTACAAGAGAGCGCGATGACATGGTCCCGGATGCGGACCCCGGAGACACCGACGCTTCGGCAAGTGGTGGACCACCCACTCGGAGCTGACCGACGACTGCCCCAGTGTAGTGGATGCTGTCTCGGACCTCCTACACATTTTCTACAACCGATCCTTGATACGGACGCAGCTGGCACTGGAGCACCAACGAGTGGTGGCTCCATCCACCAGCAGCTGCCAGAATGCTGCCACGACGCCCTGGGTACTTGCCGGGGTGCTTTGCGGTTTTCCTGCAGACGCTAGCGTTTTCTCGGTGGAGTGGCCCTTGAGCCCGATTTACATGTTTTGCATTTTCTGTCCACCGATCGGTGCCGGACTTATGCGTGTGACCACTCGTAGCGTTCGGCTCGAGATTCTGCACATCTAGGTTCAGACGACGTAGCGTTCTGATTTGTCTGCGCAGAGTTAAGGCCAAAACAGTGTTTTGGGCCAGTTTTAGGACAGACCTTGCACTGGCGCGTGCGACACCTGTCGTGCGCCGCGGCACGTATTTATGCTGTGGACTTGTTATTTGTTATCTCTCTCTGCAAATGCTATTGAAGCATTCTGACACTTTGCCTTGTGTCCCCTAGCCAGACCCTTGCCGTTGTGTGCCTTGTGACTGTCGTCACCGTCTGACCAGGCACTGACGCCTAGTCAGCGGCATCGCTAGGAAGCTTCCACGCATTTTCTCAGTCGTGCGGTAGGAGAGAACGAGACGAGAAAAAATCGAGACAAGTGAGATCTAGACCGGTCTCGATCTCGATTTAACACCATTAGGGACATCCTAACCAAGCATCAATGGGTCTCCAAAGGCACAGGTATAAACCAATGAGTGCATGGATCTCAACCACAATACAAAGTCTACAAGTCACATAGAATCATCCGGCATCAATA
>SZWC01013489.1:46154-61155 GCA_023375785.1 Penium margaritaceum | reverse complement strand
TAATCCGATGATCCTACAAGCATAAGTATACGTCAGCATGTTGAATGATCAAACTAGTAGGGGGATGTGACGAGGACGGAAAAACAAGAGACAGATGGACCGTACTTGGTCGCAGAAGCAAAGCCATCCCAATCAAGAGTGACGCCATGGCGACTTGTGCGAGTTAACCCACCCGCGGGCGGATGACGGGATGACCTGACACGGGAGCCTCCGTTCGGCCTCATGACACAGTGCTCTCCACGCTCTGGGGAGTGTGGAGTTAAGCGTTATCCGGACTGGACGTGCTCCACCCAGCACGCCTCCTCAAAGTCGTCAAAGAGAAAACCGGTCGTGTAGCCTTGGGATTCACAACGTTCCTCCTCCTCGTCGAAGCTGCCGACGGGGGGTTTCAAAGGAACGTCAAACTTGAAAAGTGGTGGATCCATAAGATCCCCAGTGGGTATGGCATGCAGATGCATGCACGCTAGTATATACTATACCCACCTAACGGTCATTTTCGCAACAATGATACCCACTTACCAGAGCTTAGGACGAGCATGACAGCCATGGTAAGCGGGTTCCCCTCAGAACAGGAGGGCTCCAACGGGAAACGGCATGTTTTCCATGGAGTGCAAGTGGCGCAAACGGAGGACAAAGGGAAAAAAACTACGTAGATGATGACATGTAGCATGATGAAACGAGGGACATCATGTTCCATGGTACTCCTACCGGTCACTCTTGTCAAGAGCATCAAAAGTTGGGCCGGTTCGCAGGCTGTGGCATCACACACCCACTATGCGCCGACGTGGCTTCCATCTGGCATTCTGCAGTGTCCTTAGCGGATGCATGGGCCCGGAACCCTGGATAAGCCAGTCGTCTCCCAATATCTGCCAACGTGGCGCACGTGTAGCTAAGGTTATCATCGTCATGGTTAAGAGTGAGGGCCTCTTTCCAATTCAAAAGACGATGATTCTCTTACATGGAACATCGTCAGGTCTATGATAGGTAGAGATGACGATAGCGACTAATATTCTTATAAAGATGACGACATCTCCGAGCAAAAAACATACCCCCCACATTTTGCAGGAGCATTCGGCGACACGATTGCCGCAGTTTACGACGACACAGGACCCTTGAGTTTGATGACACCGACAGACGCACATAAACACATGAATTGTAAGGTGTCAGTTACCTCACGTTTGCACGCAAGTCACAGTAGAACAAAAAAGAGAACAAATTCATAGAAATCCGAAATATTATGACCACAATGTCCACACATGTCAGAATCAAGCACAGAATACCGATATTCTAGTCATATTTCCTCATGAGTGGGTACCGCATGCACGGTTACTTGCTTTTCGCACTTTGTGGACAATGCGATCACCACTTAAAAAGAGTGGGTATTGTATTCGTCTTTTCTACAAAGTGGGTATTCGGGAATGACAACGCTCAAAAGGTGGGTATAAGTGAATTAATCCATTCTGAGAAAACTCTAAAATGGAAATCGTTGGGAGATGACCACGAACCCTACAGGGTATCTTGTGTCAAGCATGATAAATGTGGGCTTCTTGTATTCAACTTTTCAAAGTCGGGGCTCTATGTTCTCTATGTTTTTTATCCGGAGTGGATGGTGCTCAAAATCTGTGACATGGGGTTAAATTGGGGCGACTTTGCAATTCGCCCCCATTCTCGCTCCGGCATGTATGAGACGCCCCCATTCTGAGAATAATGGCTCCACTCCGGAAAGCTATGGCCAGGTCGTCCCCACTTTTGGTGCTCCGGGGAATTATGGCTAGGACGCCCAGTACGGGTGAAATGTTATCGACATCTTGGCCCCAGTTTTTAAAGTGGGCGCAAGACGCCGATAATATTTCACATTGCATTTTACTGAAAGCTAGTTTTAATCGAAATCTGTCGTACATCGTTTGGGACACTAGGGTCGCCGTGTCCGCCGTCCACACTTGGTCGCTAAAGTCAACGGGATGTTTACAAGCTACGGAGTTGACGTCCGATGTTCACAAAATGCATGTCAATTACCCTCCTTTCCGGGCTTCAAAAATGGACACTTTCTCGTTTATTTCTCTTCAATGCAGCTTTGGAGAAGTAAGCCTTCAATTGCCATCTCCTTGCACGTTGTGTACTGCATAATTGTTCATCGTGGACAGGTGCATTTCCTAATGGCCCCACGTTCGTATAAAAACAACACCATTCAATCATCTATGAATGTAGTCCATGTACACCGTGGCCACGGTGGCATGAACTTGGACCAATGCGTGGATGCGTACGGTCCGGCATGCTACCCCCTCCCCCCTACCTCCACCCGTGAACGAGTACATCCGGGTCAGGTTACTCCGCGCCTTGCAGCTTGCAGAGGTCTCCTATGTCCGTCATTCTACGTTGCATGTTGCATTGTTGACGCCAAGGTAGCCTAAATGCCCGTCTCGCTCTCGCGTCAATCCCATGGCGCTGGCCGGCATCCGGTAGTTTTGGGTCATGGGGGTATGGTACATATTTAATCCCCGATTTCATGTCCAACACGCCCTCATTCTGACCGCATGGCGGCTCCAAGTTTGCTCAGTTCATCAAGCGCAGCTTGACAAACCATGGACGCCAAACGTAGCGCTTGCAGGCAAGTTTTGCCTGGCCCATACTAGCTCGATCCCCTAACTGGCGGCCCAACCGTCGACTATGTCAACCCCATGCACGGGCGGTCATTTGCTGAGTGGAACGATGACATTAGAGAGCGCGCCGACTGGGAGATGCACCAAGAAGCTGAATTGTTGGCATCCATGACCCCCGGATCCCCCGACCCGGGACCCGTGAGATACAAATGTGTGGGTTTGTCCCGAACGGTTCTACCCTCTCAGTGATATGTGGCACGTCGGAGTGGCCTCCCGTCATGGCCCGGTTGATTTCTGGTCTTCAGTGTCTGCTAGGAGAAGCAGCGATGACACTTAATGCAAAGTCGTGTAAAGAAGAACGCCCAGCCTGCAAGCCGATAGTCCCCTCCCACAATCGTAAGCTTTGTTATCAGTATGTGATGCCGCAGTCCTGCAATTATGAGCATTTGGTCTGATCGTGTCACTGGTGGTGTTATGTAAGACCCTCAGACGAGGATGACGATGGTGATGGTGCGCAGTTCCCGGGTGGCATGGAGTTTCGGATGATGGAAGAGTGCCGTTGCGCCATAGAAGATTACACTGTCCAGCATTGCTTCCCCTTGAAGTGGGAGAGGTGAGAGCCCGGCCGAATTGTCGTTCACCGTCACAAACGCAAAATTGATGGACAACAGTGGGAATTCCGTGCCCGCATGTCGAGCAAGTTGCACAATTGCATAGTGTCTTTATACGTGAAGGACCATAAGAGCACCCTGGGCTAGACGAAGGGGAACCCCGCACGCAAAATGAAGTGGGTCCTACGTTGTATATGGGACACGGTTGCTCGAGACCAAACCATGGATGCCAAAGCTCTGCGCGCGGTTCTCAAAGTTGTTACACATGAGAAAGTGGTCTACCAGGTCATCTTGAGGGCACGGGATAAGGCACAAGAGGAAATTGTGGGGGAGAAGTCTATCTCGTGGGCTCTCTTCCCCACATACTATGCCGAGGCGAGTCCTCCCTTCATGAACCAATGTACTGACATGCATGGTTTTTACGAGCCAGGTTCATCGTAGGACCTATTGCTTGCACACTTGCAGCTAATGTAGTTCGACCCTAATACCATCGCTGTTGCTGAGAAGAAGGCCAAGCAGTTTTGTCGTTGCTTTGTGGCGCTCCATGCTTGCCGCAAGGCCTGGCCTCATGTGTGTTATATAGTGACACTGGACAGCACGTTTCTAAAAAACGGTTACAAACAGGTGCTTCTCATCACCCAGTTTTTCGATGCAAACAAGAATAGCGTGCCAATGGATTACACCCTTGCGAGCAAGGAGGACGAAGATAACAGGGGCTGGTTCTTGCTACAGCTTTCTAACGCATACTGGACCCAACGCGAAGGTGGCACTACCATCAGCAATGACCGGGATGCATGTCTCCTCGCCGCGATGCCAAAGCTCCTCCCTCAGGCCAACCACAAGTAATGCACGTTCTACATTAAGGAGAACATCTAGGTGATGTACAACAAGACAACAACAGACATCTTTTGGCGGTTGGCACACGTGTATGAACAAGAGGAATATGACAAGCTCAACATGGAGCTGATGCAGACAAACCAGGGCGCTGCAAGGTACGTGTTTGGCAATGGCGAGGAGGGAGGGACCCCGTTGCGGTTCTGGAGCTGCTACCATGGACCAACAGGGTGTGGCGGGCACAGCACAAGCAATGCCGCTGAGTCGCTCAACGCAAGGATCATCGAGGCAAGGAAGCTGTTCCCGTTCCACTACTTTGCATGTCTTTATCCCTTCATACAAAAGTTGTTTGAACCATGGAGAAAGCTGGCACACGACATCAACATGGGCAGCGAACAGGGGCCAAAGTGGGCCACCACACCCGGAAAGGCACTCCAGCACAACTGCTTGGTTGCACAAGACTACTAGGTACTCCACACCGGGAACCTAATGGGCATGGTCTTATGGAGCAGGGGTATGCCGCGGCAAGTGGACTAGCAGATGTGGAAGTGCAGCTGTGGGCGCTACAAGGAGTTCGGCATCTCGTGTGTACACGCATGTGCTGTACTGCTAGAGAACGGGGTGACCCCAGACAACTACACCGACATGGAGTACAGCATCGCCACGTGGAAGTGCTACTATGGCCACCCCATGCCAGGCGTGAACGTAAGGGTGTTGAAGCCTGCCCCGCCAAAACCAGACCATGAGGGGGACCCCTCGGGACCCGGGTGGCAAGCTCCAGGCGGGCGTGCAGTGGGCCGGCCACAAGGCAAACGCAAGCGGCAGGTCAATCTACTACGCGCAAACCACGTCTGTGGTCATTGTGGTCAGAAGGGCCATCCGAAGAAACGGTGCACTAACTTACCCGTAGCAATTGCTGTGGGTAAGTTAGTGCACAGATGGCTGCAGCTCGCGCAGCTGAGTAGTGAGCACAACAGGTATCAGCAGCCAATGGGTATGAGGATGCTGCAGGGGCCATGAGGAAGCCGGCACAAGCGCATGAACTATTGCAGTGACTATAGGGGCAACAATAGAGGTGGAACCTGTGGCCGACGACCTAACACATGAGCAGATGGCAAACGCTCAGGGACAAGGAGGAGACGAGGAGGAGGATGAGTACGAGGAGGACGGATTGGTAGAGGAGGGGAACAACAAGGTCATAGTCGCCAGGCCCACTCCAGAGGATGACCGCACTTCAGAATGGACAGAATGAGAGATTTCTGATGAGGAATACAACCCAGAAGAAGAGACAAGGAGGGCAAGGTATGAGGCAGAAGAGGCTGTTTTTTTTCATCAGTATACCATGGTCCACGAGCTAGTTCTGGAGATGGGGCTGCCAAACCTTCACACGTTACCTGACACCGGAGCTCTGTGAAGGTAATATCTTCAGTATCATTGCACATGAACCCTAAGCACTGCCATAATGTGTTTCATGGTACAAAATTGAGCATACCATGTGCATACCATTGAATAGACCATGTGCTCACTGTACCACCGTAATGACTAACTTCCTCCCGTTCTATCATTGCAGATCCCACAGGGAATTCTACTCATGGTTGTCTAAGCATCCTCAAGGTCAATATGCCGGAGCACCAAAAGGGGACTCTCAGCTAGGGGGCGGATTACATTGCAGCGTTTGAATGTGGAGGCAGGTGAACATGGTCAGATATCACCTGGCCAATCAGAGGAGGTCTTTTATGATGTTGTAGAGTGTGGAGATGTTTGCCCCTGTGCAGTGTGCGATGTTATCCGCTGGGTCCATAACTTGCCCATGTATGTGCAAGAGCGGATTGCCTCATGTGACCTCTCCCCATCATCTTTCAAGTGGAAAGGAGGCATTGGTACTTAGTCACCCTTGATGATACTATTGCTTGCATTTTAACACCATCATTTTTCAATGAATGTTAGTGAGAAGGGCATGCAGAAATGCATGTAGAACATGAAATGATTACGTTTAACAGTTAACCAAATGTTGCTGTGGTGTTTGTCTTAATGTCAGTATGCTGTTGTTGCAAACATCAGCATACTGACAGCATGTGTTCAGGCTCCTCGATACACCACTCCGTCTCTATCATATAGAGTAGGACATTGGATGACAAGGCATAGCAATACATTAGGTAACAATATCTTGGAAAACCATAGGACAAACAAAGCACACAAATTCTTTGTGTTAAGGAGTGGATTATGTGTACTCCATACCCTTATGCCAGTTTGTGCTGTCTGGGTACTCTAGACACGATTTTACATAATTGTAGCCACAATGTACTGGACTGGGGGTACTCCATACATGATTGTGGGTACTCCAAACATTGTTATTCATAATTCTAGCCACAATGTAGTGGGACGGGGGAACTCCACACATGATTGTGGGTATTCCAGACATGATTATACAAATTTCTAGCCACAATGTAGTGGACCGGGGTACTCCAGACATGATTGTGGGTACTCCATACATGATTATACAAAATTGTAGCCACAATGTAGTGGAGTGGGGGTGCTCCAGACATGATTGTGGGTGCTCCAAACATGATTATACATAATTGCAGCCATAATGTATTGGAGCGGGGGTATTCCAGACATGATTTTGGGTACTCTAGACATGATTACACAGAATTGTAGCCACAATGTAATGGAGCAGGGAAACTCCATACATGATTGTGGGTACTTCATACATGATCATAGGGAATTGTAACCATACTTTACTGGACAGGGGGTACTCCATACATGATTGTGGGTACTCCATACATGATGATACACAATTGTAGCCATAATGTATTGGACCGGGGGTACTCAAGACATGATTGTGGGTACTCTAGACATGATTATACAGAAATCCAGCCACAATGTACTGGCCCGGGGGTACTCCAGACATGATTGTAGGTACTCCATACATGATTTTGGATACTCCAAGAATTATTATATTGAATAATAGCCACAATGGTCCATACCAGGTGTACTCCAGACATGAGTATGGGTACTCCAGACATGACTGTAAAGAGTTCTAGCCACAATGTACTGGACCGGGGTACTCCAGACATGATTGTGTGAGAATATGTGTTGTTAAACTTAAAAAGAAGGACCATGTACAAAGGAAAGGACTGAATCATTCATCACTAAGACTGTAAAAGGAGGGCATTAGAGAAATGAAAATGTAGAGGCAAACTGACACGCTCCTGGAAAGAGGGGGCACGTTGGACACGATTTGGCATGAAAACAACATTGGTAACATGCGCAGGGGCCACTTCGTAATCGGTTGCTCAGACCATACCCACGGCTCCCAAGGCTGGGGATAGTCTGGCAGCTGACTACTCGGCATGGGAATTTCCAAGTTCCATGCCATATGTTTTTGAGTCATAGAAGGTAGGGCCCATTATGGTTCTTCATGGGCCAACTCACGGTTGCATGCTACATACCGGTCCCACTCCTCCTTCAATGCGACCCATGCGCGATGAGTCACCATAGGGTCCGTTATGGGTGTACCCCATCCATGATGTGCCGAGCCATTCGGACGTCCGTCGGTGTCCATCTCGATCCAACGTGCACTCAAATTAGGTGGATATACTTGTTGTGATTTGTGACATTCCTATCGACCTGTATAGATTACTGTGACCACTCGGCCGTGTCCATACTCGTGCAGATCCCTGATGCAGACCCTGATTGCACCGGTGCATCATTTGGTGGAGGACTACCAGCCTGGAGCTGACTGACGACCGTTCGAGAGCTCTGGACGCTATCCGGGACCTCTTGCGATTGTTCTGTTGCACACATGAGTTTACCGATGGACTGGCCGTGGGCCTGATTTGCATGTTCTTGCATTGTGTGTCCACCGTTTGATGCCGGATGCATTCATGTGACCAGTCGTAGTGTTTTTGTTTTGATCTTTCACGTATAAGTTCATACGACGTAACGTTCTGGTATGTCTATGTAGACTTACGACCAAAACAGTGGTTTTGGGCAGGTTTTAGGACAAATCTTGCACTTCCGCGTACGACACCCGCCATGCGCCGCGGCAGGTACTTATGCCATGGACTTGTCATTTATCATTTTTTTTGTTGCAAATTCTATTGAAGCATTCTCACACTTTGCCTTGTGTGTCCTAGCCAGCCCCTTGCCAGTGTGTGCACGACTTGTGACTGTCGTCACCGTCTGATCAGGCACTAACGCCCAGTCAGCGG
The DNA here is from genome assembly GCA_023375785.1 of Penium margaritaceum. Classification (NCBI taxonomy): domain Eukaryota; kingdom Viridiplantae; phylum Streptophyta; class Zygnematophyceae; order Desmidiales; family Peniaceae; genus Penium; species Penium margaritaceum. Next base: position 52,896 of record SZWC01013489.1, on the reverse strand, counting down.
CTGTGTTGCTAGGAAGCTTGCATGCATCTTCTTATGGTATCAAAGCAGTGAGACAGTCCTCACCAAGCTGCGCAGCAGTGACGCAGTAGAGCAAGAGCAGTGAGAGTCACGGTGCAGCAGATCCATAGGGACCCGTCTACGACAGCCGACCGTCATCGACGTCACTCACCATCACCAGGTGAGACTACAGTCACCAGCAGCTGCCGACATTGGCACATGCAGCAGCAACAACAATCAACCGCAGCAATAGTAGTGTAGTAGAGGAGCAGCACAACAGCAGCGACAGCAGCAGTGGCAGCAACAGCGGCAGTAGCAGCAGCAGCAGCAGCGCACGATGGCAACACCACAACAGTAGCGCGCAGTAGCAGCAGCACAACTTCTGTGCAGCAACAATGGCGCAGCAACATCAGCAGCTATAGAGCAGCTACGTAGCAGTAGCGGCAGTAGCAGCGGCGGTGGCAGAAGCACAGCAGCACTGCAGCAACGGCTGCAGTACCATCGCAGCAACAGCAACAATAGCACGCAGGCCGAGAGCAGCGTGTAGCAGCGGTAGCGCACAACAACAACAGCTACACGCGGCTACTACCACCGTCGCACATGCATCCAACACGCGGCTGCTCCCCACGCAGCCGCGTGGCTACTATTGCAGCTCACAAGGTCGTAGCAGCAGCCGAGTGGAAGGTACAACACAACTTCCTCGCAGCTCCCCCGCAGCTACTGCGCAGCGGCCGCCAGCTCGAGCAGCAACCACAAAGGTTGACCAAAAAAAAGGGAAGCTGACGACTGCATTTTTTGTTGTTGATGTCACTGGGTCATGCTGATGTCAGCAACTTTTTGCTGATGTCAGCACTTTCCTTAGTGAAATTTTTCGTCGAAGAGTCAAACTTTGCCAGTGTTTCAATTTCTCGAGAAACGATGACTTCCAAGTTTGGGCCACCTCAGAGGGCGTCTAGCACTACTACCATAGCTCGTATCAGACTGCGGACCAAGCACAGGTGCTGACATAGGTTAGGGTGATGCGCGAACTTCTCTATGCCATGCCGCGCGAGACTGTCGTTGGCTTCCGTCCGTTCCTTGGTGAGGCTGGCACAGGCACCGGCGCTGATTCTTGCGGGGGCTGGGACCTGGCATTTTCCTTGTTGGCTGCAGAGATGCACGCCACCCGCGCCGTGCACATTCGTGCCTTTCACTCCCTTCGTTAGTGGCCTGCCGAGCCTACAGTCGACTACTGGCAACGCGCCATGCGCATCTATACGTGCCCTGGGACCTCAGGAGGTACACAGCTGTGGGTGCTCCACAAGATCATGCTCAGAGTTTGGCTTGTGCAAACAGACATCTTTGTAAGGTACAGCGATGCGGTGCTTGCACCTTTTTCGGCCTCATTGCAGTTCCTTCCCTGGGCGCACCAGCTCTTTCTCCAGGTGACTGTGGCTCATCAGGAAACCTCCCTTCCAGTAGCGGTCGCCGCATCCCCACCGATGCCCCTCCTGCAGACTCCTTCTCCATCCTCTACTACATCCTCCTCCTCCGCTTCCACCCTGATTACACCAACTCAAACACAGGGTGTCGCGGCAGCAGCACAGGGGAAGAAGGGGCGACAGAGGCGTAGCTCGGGCCAGTAGCAGTCACAGCAACAGTCGTCATCGGGCAGTAGTAGTGGACGCTCTGTCCACTGTTACAACTGTGGAGGCACTCATCGCTACACTGAGTGCCAGCAACCGCTCGACTGGGCACAGATTACTCGTAGGCTCAAGGCTGCGCACACACTACGGTCCACTTCGAGCAGCACATCCTCTGGATGTGCGACGACCACGACCGTAGCAGTTCCCGCTTCACCACCGGTGACCTGTAGCGACCCAGACCCACGTGACCGCACCATCGCCGAGCTCCACCACCTTCTAGCGCTTCGCTTTCGGGGAGGTGCCAGTGTGTTGTCCCAGCCGGGCGGTTCATAGATTATCTGTCTGTCTGTCCTTGTGGCTCAAGATGACTCGTGTGGGGGGCACAGTCGGCATGTGATAACGATGGGCCTGACTGTACAGATTGGATTCATGAGTCTCACCTTTGTGCCCTTTGACGTTCTTTCGCACCTCCTAGCCAGCGTCCGTCAGAGGCCGAGTGTTCCATTGCCTATTGTACAGTGACGCCCTCTAGCCGTGATTACGGTGGCACTTCGATCATCGATTCTAGTGCCATTGATCACATGACCTGTTGTCGTAGTGATTTTGTTGTTCTCGGTTCTGTTGCGTATGTTCGTTCCATCCCAAAAGGCTGTGGTCAGTCATTACCAGTCCAAGGTGTTGGGGTTGTGTGTTTCAATGGTATGTCTGGCCCCTTGTATCTTTCCGAGGTGTTGTTTGTGCCTATCCTTGAGCTGAGCTTGCTTTGTGTACGTGCTTGCATGTTGATGGGACTCTTTTTGGAGCACACTGTGGACTCCACGATTGTGTCTGCTATTGACAATGGTAGCGTTGTTCTTTGTGGTTCTTTTCTTGATTACCTGTATCGTGTCTCTTGGACTTCTGCTCCTTTTTCCTCTTCTCCTTCCGCTCGTGTTTTTGTCACTGGTATTCTTTCTCCTGAGCACTAGCGATTGCTTCATCGCTGCCTGTGTCATGTAGGCTCTGACACTATGTCAAAGCTCATTCGGAAACAGCCAGCCCTCGGTCTTGACGCGGCTTCTTTTGAGAAGCGGCCCAAGTCCGACTATCTCTTCTACCCTGAGGGTAAGATGCATCATTTCACAGTGGCTGTGACAGTGACAGTGATATTGACAGTGACAGTGGCAGTGACAGTGACAGTGATAACGACAGCGACAATGACAGTGACAGCGACAGCGACAGCGATAACGACAGTGACAGCGATAGCGACAGCGACAGCGACAGTGACAGCGACAGCGACAGCAAGAGCGACAGCGACAGCGACAACGACAGTGACAGCGACAGCAACAAGGACAGCGATAGCGACAGCGATAGCGACAGCGGCAATGACAGCGACAGCGGCAACGACAACGGCAGCGGTAGCGGTAGCGCCAGCGCCAGCGGTAGCGGCAATGGCAGCGGCAGCGGCAGCGGCAACAACAGCGATAGTAACAATGACAGCGACAGCGACAACGATAGCCACAGTGACAGTGGTGGTGGCGGTGGCAGTGGCAGTGGCAATGGCAGTTTCTTTTATGTGATGTGATGTGATGTGATGTGATGTGATGTGATGTGATGTGATGTGATGTGATGTGATGTGATGTGATGTGATGTGACGTGACGTGACGTGACGTGACGCAATGTGATGTGATGCGATGCGATGCGATTCGATGCGATGCAATGCGATGCGATGCATTGTGATGCAATGCGATTTGATCAATTCGAGGAGATGTGATCGATGCAATGATAGTGACATCGATAGTGACTGTGACAGTGACAGTGACAACGACAGCAACAACGACGGTGATAGCAACAGTGATAGCGACAGCGATAGTGGCAGTGGCAGTGGTAGTGGTTGTGATAGTGACAGTGACAGTGATAGTGATAGTGACAGTGAGAGTAACAGTGACAGCGACAGCGACAGCGACAGCGGCAGCGGTAGCGGCAGCGACAGCGGCCGCGGCAGTGGTAACGACAGAAGCAGCGGCTGCGGCAGCGGCAGCGGTAGCAGCAGCTGCAGCGGCAGTGGCAGCGGCAGCGGCAGAGGCAGCGGCAACGGCAGCGGTAGCGGCAGTGGTAGTGGCAGCGGCAACGGCAGCGGCGGCGACAGCGGCAACGGTAGCGGCAGCCGCAACGGCAGTGGCAGTGGTAGCGGCAGCGATAGCGACAGCGACTGCGACTGCGACTACGACTGCGATTGCCACTACGATTGTGACTGCGACTGTGACTATGACAGTGATAGTGGCAGTGGCAGTGGCAGTTTTCTTATTTGATGTGATGTGATGTGATGTGATGTGATGTGATGTGATGTGATGTGATGTGATGTGATGTGATGTGATGTGATGTGATGTGATGTGACATGACACAATGCAATGTGATGCGATGCGATGCGATTCGATGTAATGCAATGCGATGCAATGCATTGTGATGCAATGCGATGCGATCAATTCGAGGAGATGTGATTGATACAATGACAGTGACATCGACAGTGACAGCGGCAGCGACATCTACAGTGACATCGACATCGACATCCACATCAACATCAACATCGGCATCGACATCGACATCGACAATGACATCAACATCGACATCGACAATGACATCGACATCGACATCAACATCGATATCCACATAGACATAGACATAGAAATCGACATCGACATCAACATTGAAATCAAAATCTACATTGCCATCGACGTCGAAGTCGACATTGACATCGACGTCGACATCAATATCGACATTGACATGGACAAAATGATATGATGTGGTGTGATGTGATGCAATGTGATGTGATGCAATATGATGTGATGCAATGCGTTGCGATGCAATCTGATGCGATGAGATGCGGTGCAATGTGATGCAATTCAATGCGATTGATGCGATTGATGCGATTCAATGCGATGCGATGTGATGTGACATGACGTGTTATGATGTGGTGTGATGTTATGTCCTGTGATGTGATGTACTGTGATGCAATGCCATGCAATGTGATGTGATTGTGATGTGACACACTGTGACAATGACAGTGACAGTGACAGTGACAGTGACGGTGACAGGGACAGTGACAGTGACAGTGATTGTGACTGCAACTGGGACTAGGATTGGGACTACGACTGACTGTGACTGTGACTGACCGCGACTGCGACTGTGACTGCAACTGCGACTGCAATTGCGACTGCGACTGAGACTGCGACTATTACTGATACCGACCAATGACAATCATAGTCATTGTGTTATGACTAACCAATGACAATCATCGTCATTGTGTAATTACTGACCAATGACAATCATGGTCATTGTGTTATGACCGACCAACGACAATCATTGTCATTGTGCTATTACGGACCAATGACAATCATTGTCATTTTGTTATGATTGATCAAGGACTACAATTATGGAACCAAACCCCCCAAATATACATGGAGTACCGTTATCAAATATCGTTCTATCGCGTATTTTTCGAATGAAAAGAACAACCAAGTTCACTGCAATTCACTACAAGATTCCATTTGCAAGGCTCTTCATGCATGCAACAAGTCAAGTACCAACATCATGCACCATGCACGTGCATCCGTATAATACTTTTAATTGATCACGCGATACCTACATGAGGCGGATTTGAATGTGCAAAGGCCCCTGCTGATGGTTACTCTTTGCCCAGACAGGGGTGTCTTTGCAAAACAGTATGTAACCGAGTACGCTCTTCGATTCCAATCGCAAGGCTCCTCTTGTAACAAGTCGAGTACCAACATTATGTACCATGTACATCCATGCGCATAAAACTTCTGTATATCCTCGCAATATCTACATGAGGCGGATTTTAATGTGCAAAGGCCCCTGCTCATGGTTACTCTTTGCCCAGACAGGGGTATCGTTGCAAAACAGTAAACAACCCAGTACGCTCTTCAATCCAAATTGTAACGCTCTTCATTCATGCAACAAGTCAAGTACTAAAATCATGCACCATGTATGTGCATCCACATAATACTATCGTATGTCCTCGCGATGTCTACATGAGGTGGATTTGAATATGCAAAGTCCCCTGCTCATGGTTACTCTTTGCCCAGACATGGGTATGTTTGCAAAGTAGTATGCAACCAAGAACGCTCTTGAATTCAAATCGTAAGGCTCCATACCCATGCAATAAAAAAACTATGAGAATGCAGATCTATCCTCCTTAATGTGCAACAAACCAACCAATAAGGTAAACAAGGTAAGTGATGTGATATATTGATGTTTTCTATTATATCCATGTTTGTGTCCGTCATCAATGGTATAGGTAGGATTCCTATTGTTCATACTGAAAAATTCATAGCAAGAACATGAGATCGTGCTATGTAAACAACAAGTTGAAGTTGTCACTAGACTAGAAACAACCTAACTTCATTTAGACTACGTATGACGTTATGTCATGTAGCGTTGTTTCTTGCCATATCGTGTGGTCAAGTCATGTTGTGTCATGTCATATGGTCTGGTTCTATCAAACCGTGTCATGTAGTCTTGTGATGTGTCGAGTCGTGTTGTGTGGTCCCCTCTTGTGTATTCTGGTGTGCAATTATGTTATTCCATGTCATGTGCTTGTCTCGTGTCGTGTCAAGTCATGTCGTGTCGTGTCATGGCGTGCCATATCGTGTCGTTTTGTGTCGTGTCGTGTCGTGTCGTGTCGTGTCGTGTTGTCGCATGTCGTGTCGTGTCGAGCCGTATCTTGCAGTGTTGTATCCTGTCGTGTCGTGTAATGTCGTGTCGTGTCGTTTAGTGCCGTGTCATGTCGTGTCGACCCGTGTTGTGTCGTGTTGTGTTGTATCGTGTCGTGTCGTGTCGTATCATATCGTGTCGTGTCGTGCTGAGTCGTGCCACGTCGTGCGGTGTCGTGCCGGGTCATGTCGTGTCCTGCTGTATCGTGTCGTGTTGTGTCGTATTGTGTCGTGTCGTGTCTTGTCGTGTCGTGTTGTGTCGTGTCATGATGTCCAGTGTCGTGTCGTGGCATGTCGTGTTGTGTCAAGTCGTGTCGTGTCGTATTGTGTCGTATAGTGTTGTGTCGTTTCGTGATGTGCCATACCGTGTCGTGACGTGTCGTGTCATGTCCTGTCGTGTCATGTCGT
>SZWC01013488.1:11744-32802 GCA_023375785.1 Penium margaritaceum | reverse complement strand
CTTCCTTCTTCGTCCCTTATCAGGATTCTAAATCTTCCTGCAATTCGTCCACGATCCATTTCCAGATTCGGTAGAACAGCATACCTGGAGGGTTGGGGCCATATTCCTCCTCAATTTTGAATTCCATCCCCCACAAGCATCCCTCAAAAATCCGAGCCCAACTTCAGCACTAAAACACTGTGGCACACCTGTTGGCCCGCATGTTCTCATGTCAGTGTGCCACCCGCGGGTCGTCCATCCAACCCCAGCCATGCCGCACGCATAGGTCTCACAGGGGCTACTCTGGTGCTGATGCCATTGCATGTCCCTAGACGTGGACGAATGTCGTCCAACGGTCATCATGATGCACCAATCACCGTGGCAGCACACGTGGCAGTGGCCAGACGAAGACTCGCTGGACCAGTCTGCAGACCCTTCCAGTGGCCATCTGATGCTTCCTACACCGAAAGATGATGCTTGGAATGCCTACCGCAATGAATAAACCTCAAAATCCACGGGTTCCCATCCAAAAAAGAAGGAGAAAGGTACGGCCCTGGAAAAAACTGATGACCCGAAAATGAAAGATCGCAGGTCCTGTATTTGCTGCTGCTCCTTGATTCCTTTTCCTGAATGCTGTGCTGACTTTTCCAGCCAGTCAGAAGTCGACTACAGAGCATGGCACATGCACGGCGTGCGCTAGTCCCCTCCTCCTATCCGGGCCTCGGCATCTTCAAATGAATGCTTTTCAAAAGATTGCGCTGAAAGAAAAGATGGAAGGTTCCAAAGCCATACAGCCCTTTCATGGGCGTCAAGGGGCCACATGCACCCAAGTCATGGGCAAAATGCATATCTCACTCACCCCGATCTGGATAAGGAACGCGGAAAGCTCCTCCACGTCCACCTTCGACGCTGCTTCCGCCACTGTCACCTTCGGCTTCTTCTCCCTCTTCTTCTTCTTCTTCTCCTCCTCTGCCGCCGCAGGTGCAGCGCCTTCACCCTTGCCCTCGCCCTCTGAGTCATCCTCCTCCGTGTCGTTGCCACCTCCTCCTCTCTCTGCATCCTGCTGCTCGGCCTTGCTGGCTTCTATCTTGGCCCTCCGCTGCCTCGCCTCATCTTCCAACGACGCAAAAACGGACGACTCTCCCGCGGATTTGACGGCTGGCCCAGCGCTCTTCCCTGTGGTGCCCTTGTCAGATGATTTTCCCGTGTCCTTGCGCTGTCTGCTGCGGCTGGTGACGGTCTGCCATTCTTCCCCCTTATCCTTCTTCTTGCGCTCAGGCTCTGTGGCGAGGAGGAAGTCTTCCTCCCGGGCAAGCACCTCGGGAACATCTGCTTGGCCCTCGAAATCCGCCATGGATCAGGAAAGACTCTGACTGAGGCGAGATCTTGACAACAGGGACGCAGTTGACTTCAATTGCACTTCTGAACGCTCCGCAGATCTATTTCCTGCTTGCGTGAAAAAATGGTGCTGGTCGGAGGGTCGTTGTGAGGCTGGTCAGACTGCGCACAGCCCTAGCGCCCTCAATCGGCCCGAGTGTGGTGTGGTGACCAGCTGGTGGGTGCAAACATGGCGATCACATGCTGCTCTTGAGCACTGATGCCATCGTGCATGGCATCACTTTCAGATGCCGGCGTTGCGGAAGGCGGACGGCTTACTGCCTCAACAGAGATGTGGTATATTCGGTGGCCGGCGCTGACGGCGGACACAACGTTGTCGCGAACGCATGGAGGGTCGATCAGGGAACAGGACACATGCTGGGGAACATGCGCGCTCGGCCATTCGGCCCACCTGCCAACGATGACGGCGGGCGGCAGCGGTACCGTCGCCGACACAAGACGCAAGACGCCGACGACCAGCCATCGCATCGCTGGCCCCCCGGACGGTTGGGCGGAGAAACCGGTGAAACTTACGGCGGTTTCTACGATTTCAGAGTTGTGTCGGACGAAAACAACATTTGGGCGTCGATTGTGAAAGTGTTTCCAAGAACTGCGATCAAATTGGGATCTTAGTATCGACTTCCATCGCTGCCAAGGATTCAACAAATTTGCTTCCTTACAGATCTAACACTGTGTTAGATCTGTAAGGAAGCAAATTTGTTGAATCGGTTAGTTTTTTTTTTTTTTTTTTTTTGCGGCTAGGATAGCCTTAGAGGTGAGGGAACCTATGCTGCACCCTTGACGACCCCGAGGGGTCAGTCTCTGGCGAGGACTTTCAGTCAGAGACTGTGCCCTATGCAACTTACGTTACACCAGTTTAGGTACCCATGGAACCCTCGTTCCATGGATTATGTGGGAGTCTCACCCACTAACCCTCACCCCTAAGAGTATCTTTACCACGGGTCGTAACCCTGTGGTTGGGGGTTCAACGGTAGGTTTTATCCTGTCCACTGAAATACTCGGCCCCCCGATGTGTTAGATGAGCTAAGCCAGAGATGCATTAAACTGGGGTGTAGAACAAGGTGGGGTGGGGATACTTTTGTATCTAGGTTGCAGATTTTGGTTGAGGTTGTGATCTGTTCTTTCATTTGGTTAGATGGTTTATTGTTGGGATTTTTGTGGAGGCGAAAGAGGTGAAGATTTAACCGTTCTGTGAAACTTTTGGTGATGTTTAGGCAAAGTAATGCAGTGGGGTTTCGTAGTGGTGTTCTCTGGTTCATGGAAATTTGACATCTGTATGTCCAAATTTCACGAAAGGTTATCGCTTGTAGTAGTTGCCACCATATAAAATTCTGGTGGTAGTGTTGGAAGAGGAAGACTGTGGTTGTTTGTTCTTGGCACATTATGAAGAAACTTTGCTTTAGTTTATGTAGAACGTTTTGGAGTTTTGGACATTGGTCAAAGGCATGGGTTATGTCTTCGCTGTGTAAGCCACACAGGGGGCAAATGTTTTCGAAGGGGTGAGAGAAGAAACGCAGACGGTAGCGTACTTGGATGCTTCGAATGAGGATTTTGAGCAGGGTATCTTTGGGCTTTGATGGGATGATTTTTGAGTAGAGGATGTTGTGAAGGGCCTTTTCGTTGGGTGGTGGAACACCTTCTAGTTCCCATTTTTTCTGATAGGTTACGGGTTTGATGACTTGATTTATGAGTATGTGATAGATTTCCATAAGTTTTGGGGTTTTTGGTTGGTCAATACGCCAAGATGGGATGGAGACGTTGTTACAGTGTCCTAGAAAATTGTTGTCTCTGGTGTGTACCGGTGTCCAAATGCTTAGATCGTGGATTGGGGTGTCGGTGTATTTGGTGGGTTCAATTTTAAGGTCCGGTGTGACTGTGTAAGTAGATGCGATGTAACCTTCCTCTGTAGGTCGGAGTTTGTATATGAAAGCTGGCGGTTTGTTTGTGTATGTTGTGATACACCAGAATTCATGTGTAGAGGAGTTATCTTTTTTCTTTTGGAGTATTATGTCTACCCATTCTTGTGGGACTGCTTGTTTGACTTTGTTGATAATGTTCTATTCTTGCAGTGTTTTCCCAGTTGGAAAAAGAGAGAGTTGTTGGTGAAAAATATGTTTGAGTTGATATTCTCTTTCAAGTAGAAACTGTTCTCTTTTGTCTAGTCCAAAGGGTTTGCCATTTGGTTTCAGAATGAAACGGTTGAAGGCAACATATTCTTGTAGCAGTTCTTGTCTGAGCAGAGTTGGGGGTAGGATCTTTGGTTTGGTCGCTAAAAACTGCGTTAAAATCTCCGTCCATCTAGGGTTGCGGTGGCTTTTAAATTTGAGTATGTCTGGGTGTGAGAGAAAGAAGTGACCTTTTTTTAAGAAACTTTGTGTAGTGCAGGCAACGTTTTTCCAGGCGTCTTGTGAAGCCGTCAGGAAATTGTATGCTCTCAGCGCTTGTTGGGCTTGTACTAGAGTAGTAGGCCATAGAATTCCTAGACCTCTTTTCTTGGGGGGCGTGATGGCAAGATTTCCATGAACCAGAGATGACACCACAATTTTCGTCAAAGACCAAGCAAATCTAGATAAAGCCACACAGATCCTTGACCTAAGTAAGGAACTAACAGGGCTAAAGGCAAACAAAGACAAAACAATCCTGTTTCCTGTTGGACCCCACGTGTCAGTCCCCTCCTCAGACAGCTTCCAAACATCCACAGAACCACANGCCGCGAGGGCCTCGAGGGCGAGGCCTCGTGACCTCATGCCCTGGCCCTCGCTCGCCCTCCTCGCAATCAAGCAAACGAGGATGAGGGATATGGGAAGCGAGGGTAAGAGGGAGAGCGAGAGACAACCCTGGTACGAAATCGCTAGCGTGTCTCGCACGCGATGATTTCATGCCATAACGACAATACAAAAACTCAAATTTCGTTCATGAAAAAATTCAAGTTTTTAAGACTAAACACTCATGCGAACTCACGAGCTTGCAGTACAAAACCCCTCGTTTGGGTCCCAGAACCAGGGGTAAGGTGAAAAACGGAAATGGTCCTTAGGAGACTCGAAACATTCGAGTCTCCCTGCTCTGGGTCCTTGATGACGGTTACCCTTCAGTCCTACAAAGGGGGTAAACCCTTGACGCGGACTGAGAACGCGATTCTGCGAACTCCGACGACGACCTCAGAGCAGAAGCTAAAGCACCGGCCCGTTACGGTGGTTCTCAGAACTAAACGACCCCTCGTGACCAAGGGTGTAATGGAAACGACGGCTACGTCGTATACAATACGCCGCCGACAGCTACAAGTAGCACCATAAACGCCAGAAGGGAGTACGGCATCTACACTTCACTGATTGAAGCGCTCTAAAGTGCTTTAGGAAGCTGGATAAGAGCTTAATTTTTTTGGGCTTCTTCCTTTCAGCCTCTCCTCCACTACAGTGAGCCAGGGGAATTTTTGTGGGACGAGGTAGGGAGTGCCCACCCCCAAACCACCTCTTTTTCCCCTCTTCTCAAGGCTCCCTCTCCTCCTCTGATCCCCTTGCCCAAAACCAGGGATACTCACGACCTGAGAGAAAAACAAAAGCAAGAATGGCGCCACTTTGAGAATTTTTGGAGGCCGCCCCATGGTCGTGGAGCACAAGGAAGGCGCCTCCAAGGGGGCGTAAGGCGCACCTAGAAGACGCAAGAAGAGGCCACGGAAGATAAGAAGACAAGAGGAAGACAATAAGTTGGAAGAAAGAGTCAAGGACTTATTAGGGATTGTTAAAATTCTTCTCGCACTCTTTGCCCTTGTTTTGTGAGCGGTACTCACAATCCTTGCCATTCCCTTGTGTTGTACTTTTCTGTTTTCCTAGACTCTAGTCACTTCTAATTGCCGTGAGTCACAGTTGAGAAAGACTAGTTTAAGAATCCACATGCTTGTGCCGACCGTGGCGGCCTATTAGAATAGTATTCTTTACCACGTGGTTGTGTCGACCATGACAGCTCAGGAAAACAGAAATAAAATGCATGATCACCTCACCGATCGTGAGAGCAAGGAGACTTCAGGAGGCAACACCTCCTTGAAGTTGTGGAGTGACCCCCACAACACTCTTCACGTGCTAGTTGCACAAGTGACGAGTTGTCAAGTGCTGGACGGTCCAAGACCAACAAGCGCAAGGTGGTGACGACGTCACCACACGACCTCGGCGGACTCCAAGTCTTGGGAGCCGCCACCGCAAGCACAGCTGCCAAACCAAAGGCAACTGTACCGCGAAAGGCAACCGGTGCCAACCTTGGTGGCAACGAGAAGCGTGCGGAAGCCTGAAAAGCGCTCGACGAGCACGTCGACATGCATGTGGGCAACCCCCATGCAACGGACAGCGCGCTAGAGGAGGACCACCCGGGCGTGGACCCCAACAAAGAGCATGATGCCGACAATGGTAAAGGCGATGAGGATCGCGATCATCACCATCGTCGTGCGGTGATCTTGAGTCGATCGCTCAAGAAGGACAAGATGCTCGCCGGATCGTCTGAAGCTGCCGACAGCAGCGAGGCTACCAAGAGCAATAAAGACGCCAAAAGCAGCCATGCGTGAAGTTATCGCGAGAATGAGACAGACGACGTTGCAGCAAAGGCAATTCGCAATGATCGCCAAAGGATAACTGAGTTGGCAGCCAAGGCGGCGGGCTGACTCAAGACCACCACCGACGCCTGAGGTGCGGCACCACCCAGAGGAGTGGGGGCGGACCCCCCTTCCTACGATGTGGCCGCAATGGGGCAGACCAGCATCCACTCGAGCGTCGTCACATACGACAGCCTGCTATGGATGGTGGGACTCCTTAGAGGCGTGCACGCGAGCCATACTCTTTTGCAGTGGGTAAAGGTACATGGCAACGCGAGGTCCTGGAGGCTATCGTCAATGCTCTGACGACATCAGAGCTGAAGTTTTCATTCACCAACCTATTGGTCCACGTCGACAGAGCATCACGGACCTCTATCATGATCGCCAGCTGCAGCGCCTCGCCTCTCATGACGCAAGCCGCCGATGCAACGACCTCAACAAGACGTTGTAGAGCGTGACCTAGGTACAAATTCAATAGCAATCGTAGCGTGCCATACTTGCTAATGCCACTGCCGGTGACAATGACGACTTGCCTACCTCGACGACTTCGGGCCCGGTCATGGACTCATGCTTCCTCCACAGTGTAGAGATCTTCTGGAAGGGCGTGAAGTTGACCGACTAGCTGAATTGCATGGAGGATGTTCTACGTGTCCACAATGCTCCACTCAGTCAGTGGAGCGACCTTGCCATGACGCGGCTTGAAGACAAGCTCTTCAAGTATGTGGTCAAGGGGTGCGGTGCGCAGCAGATGTACCTCAAGTGGCAGCCCATGCCGTGAGAGGCCTTTTGTGTGATATGCGTAGGATGTGCACCCAGCGTATGGAGGCGTAGCGCGCCTTGCACAAGATCAAGAATGTAATGAGGTGCCCTTATTTTTCTGGCATACTCGGGGTCTCACTTGGGTCTTGGGAGCATTTGGGGCATTTTCCGTTTCCGGATCTTCAGGACGGATTTTCGTCGAGAGGTCCGCCTCGACCCCGATGGCTCGCGGTTGCAAGGAGCGAGGTGGATCAAGCGAGCGAGCAACGACGTAAGGAGCACACCGTCGCCGAGGGGGCGTTTTTCTCTCCCTTTGTGTAGCATTCTGAACACACCACATGAGGGTGGCCTTCAACCTCTCGGCGCATAGCGTATCGGTTACGCTACCTGCCCATTCTCTTGGAGGCGAGCCCCCGACAACGCGCGCGCTCAACAGTGACACCAGGACTGCTGACTGCGACAGTGCGCTCTTGCAGTATTCTAGTGGCGTGCACAACACGGTGACCGGACTCACCGCCCGGAGGCATATGGGACCAACGAGGCGGCTCGCCGCATCAGCGCTCGCCCACCACGCGGGCGGACATGATTCAAGATAGATTGTTGATCTGGATAGATCGACAGTTGTGCACTTCTCGCACTAGGCATTAGGTGCAAGTAGGGAACTGGATTCAGGTGCAAGTAGCTTGTTGTAGCAAGGTAGAAGAGCACTAGATGAGGGCGAAGACAGGCCGGCCGAACAGTATTGTAATCTTGTACTCTATTCATTGTGATAAACATGTCATTTCTTGTTCTCGCTTCCAAACTTCTCCAAGTCTATCTTTCCGCTGCCATTGTGCTCTCCACACAATAAGGCTAGATCTTCAAAGGCCACACACTCTCACATTTGGTATCAGAGCCAGAGCAACGCGTTGGACAAAGGCACTGCCGGAGCTTGCCAAACTTCAAGGAGCGAAGGCATGGACAACGCCGGCCAACGTCGAGGCTGATGGATAAGGAGATTGCTGAACCAGGCTTCAAAGGCAACGCACGGGCCAACCTCTAGATTTGTTTCCTAAATTTCCAGAGCGTCTACACCGCCAACCATGCGCATGCGGGAGGCGACAGGTGACTCCCACGCACTTCGAAGACGTGAGATTTTCACCCTAGACTTTCGAATTGTTGTCGAGAATTTTCCGATTGCTGTCGAAACGCTGCCAATTTTTTTCTGAGGATCTCCAACGGCCAAAAATCATCTAGAGCCATGGAGTAGGCCTTGCAACAGATCGTAGAGTAGCTGGGAGCCCTCAAGCTATAGAATGAGCAACTTAATCAACAGATGACTGACCTACGGGACAAGACTGACGCTGGACAGGTTCAGGCGGCTCGGTCAAGGAGTCCGCCAAGACCAAAGCCAAAGGCTCCGGAACCATTCAATCCCTTAGTCAAGGGTGCGAGCGTACAGACCTGGTTTTTCGCAATGAATAGCGACTTTGGGGCTCTGGGTCACCCTCAAGAGGACGATGTTGTGCGTGTGTCATTTGCGGTGACACTGCTACACGAAGCAACATTGGAGTGGTTGAGACAACTGAATGTGCTGGCCACTCGAGGAGGAGGTGGGAACACCAGGGAACAACATGCCGTGTTGTGGCAGCCAGGTGCGGGACAAGCCGAAGCGCGCGTGCCAACGACATGGAAGCAGTTTGAGCAAGCCATCAGAAATCGGTTTGATCTCGTGAATGCCTCCATGGTCGCACGCAACAAGCTGAAGCAACTAAATCAGATCGGTTTGGTGCAGGAGTACATACGCTGTTTCTTAGTGCCTTGCTCGAGGATTAACGACATGAGCGAGCCACAGATGGTAGAAAAATACAATGATGGTTTGAAGGCAGAGATTCAGCGTACGCTGACACTGAGTAGAATCACGGAGTTTCGGGCGATGATGGCCATTGCTGAGCGCGTTGACGCGCTACGCTACCATCAAGGGGGTTTCCATGAGAAACAAGAAAACTTCCCGCGTCGAGCAGAGCAACAAGCTGATCTTATGGAAATCGATTCACTACAAAGAGGTCAACAGCAGAGCAAGTCGTGTGGTTGGATCTGCGGGATGCCTGGGCACCAGAAGAAGGACTACAAAGAGAAGAAGGAGGGAAATGGTAACCAGCAGTGAGTGGCGGACGACCAACTACTGGGAAAGCTCCTCTACTCCTACTCGTTCCATTCACACTCGTGATCCTTCCTGAGCAGCTGGGTCAGCGGCGCAGCCCTCTCTACGTACCCCCGGATGAACTTTTGCTAGGAGGTGACAAACCCCTGGAATTCCTAGATGTCACGCATGCACTTTGGTGTCGGCCACTACTTCACTGCTTCCACTTTCTTTGGATCCATGTGAATACCCTTGCCGCCCACAATGTGCCAAAGGAACTCCACCTCCCTTTTCTCTAACTCACACTTAGAGAGCTTAGAAAACAGCTTCTTTCTCCGAAGAGTTTCCAGCACCTGCCGCACATGTTGCTTATGCTCTTCTAGAGTTTGGATGTAGATGAGGATGTCATCCAGGAACACCACCACAAACTGGTCCAAGGGAAGGTGGAAGATCCTGTTCATGAGGCTAAAGAACATCGCACGAGCGTTGGTGAACCCAAACGACATCACGAGGTACTCGAAATGGCCGTGCCGCGTCCAAAACGCTGTCTTCTCCACATCCTACTCCGTAATCCGGATCTGATGGTACCTCGAGCTCGAGTCTATCTTGTTGAAGAACTGCGCTCCCCTCAGCTGGTCAAACAGCTCCACGACCCTTGGCAGCAGGTATCGAATCATGATCGTTATGTTGTTCAGTGCGCGATAATCCACGCACATCCGCAGCTCTCCTGTCTTCTTTTTCATAAAGACGACCGGTGCATTGTAGGGTGACACTGACGGCCTGATGAGCCCCTGCTCCGTGAACTCCTCTGTCTGCTTCTTTAACTCACCCAACTCATTATCGCCCATGTGATAAGCAGCCCGCACAGTTGGAGTTGCTGCAAGAACTAGTTCAATTTTGTGGCTGATGTCCCGCTTCGGTGGTAAACCCTTTGGCAGCTCAGCAGGAAACACGTCATAGTAGCTGTCCAACACTCCCTTAATGTCTTCCGACAGCTCTCCTGGTGGTTCTTTGTACTACTCTCCCTCTTGTTGCTTTGTATTTGTTGCCGACACTTCCACCTTTATAGCTTCTACCTTCTGCCATACTCATACGTTGTACACTTGGTCCCCCTTGTGTTGACAGCGCTTCAGCTGCACGTAATTCAACTATAGCACCTTGCCTGCCTTGGAGTCCTTCTCCTCAGCCCATAATGTCAAAACAATTTACTCTCCGTATTTCTTCACTTTCACCTGGTTGCGCACCCAATCCACAGCAAAATTCCACTAGTGTAGCCAGTCACGCCCCAAAATGGAGTCATAGGCATCCAGCAGGCACGTGCAAAGATTTACCTTGCACGACAGCTTGCCCAGACGGACCCTCAAAGGCTTAAGAGGCAATCCGTACTCCAGCTCTCCTTGCACTAACTTGGCCTTTGTTGGTTTCTCACGGAGCCATGCAAGACTCAACCTTTCTGCAAACTCGTCCTTGAAGAATGAGTGTAAAGCACCGTAATCCAGCAATGCTTTAATCTACCAGCGAACCTAGTGCCCCTCGCCGTCCGCAGAACCAGCCGATGAGATTTCACCTTTTAGGACGATTCCTTGAACGCTCTCGCTTCCTTCGCTCCGCAGCAATACACTTGACATCTCTCTAGTTGTGGAAGGAATTTCAAGGCTGGTGTTCGCTAATGCGCAATTTTGCAATGTGTGACATTCTGGTTCTGGTGCATCCGGATTCATCCAAGGAGTATGTTATGGTGACAGACGGAAGCGACTATGCCATTGGGGCGATTGATGCAGGATCACGGAAAGGGGTAGCAGTCGATTGCATACACGCCTCGCAAGCTGCAAGGTGTTAAGCTGAACTACGTGATCCACGAGAAGGAGATGCTAGTAGTGATCCGTGAGTTCAAGAACTGGAGGTTCTACCTCGAGTTACGGTGTTGCGTGGTCTTCACAGATCATTACGCCTTCAAGTAACTAAAGACACAACCGAAACCTCAGTCATCGGCAGCCTCTTTGGATGGAGTTCTTATAACAAAACGTTGACTACAAGATCCAGTACAAGCTTGGGAAGGTGAATCCGGCGGATCCTCTGTCGAGGAGGTCAAACTTGAGCCTCAATGCCATCTTAGTGCTTATGGGATCTCCAGTCATGCATAGTTTGTTCAAGCATGGCTATGGCATGAACGGCCAGTTCACGGGTGGTGCACGGAAAGGCGCCATGTGGGATGGAGTGTATTGGCAAAGGGGGCAAGAGCAAAGTATTGTCGTGCCGGAGTATGCACCATTGAAGCAGATGCTACTTGAGGAGGCGCACGTCACCCACTACTCAGGTCACTTTGGCCTCGACAAAACGCTCAAAGCCTTGGCACGCCAATACTGGTGGTCGTCAATGGCAACGGACTGTAAAAGGTTTGTGAGCAGTTGCGATGTGTGCCAACGCATCAAGGCGCAGAGGACCAAGCCACCTGGGGAGCTGCAACCATTGCATGTACCTGATAGGCCATGGACAGACATCTCGCTTGACTTCATCGGCGGTTTGCTTGTGACGCAGCAAGGCAACAACACAGTGTTGGTGGTGGTGGACCGAATCTCTGAGATGGCACATTTCATTGCATATCTTGAGAGCATCACAGCTGCTGGGATAGCTCAACTCCTCGTCAGTCATGTCATCAAGCTGCACGGAGTGCCACAGTTGGTGGTCTCAAATCGAGATCCACACTTCACTTTGCAGTTTCGGAGCGATCTCATGGGGGAGCTGGGCATGCGAGTGGAGCTTACCATAGCATACCAACCACAGAGCGATGGATAGACGGAGTGTACAAATCAGAATTTGGAGCTAGGGCTACGGAGGATGGTCCCACCGGATGGGGAGGGTTGGGAAGAGAAGCTCAGAGTGGCAGAATTTTCTTACAACTCAGCTGTGTCAACATCAACGAGAAAGTCGTCGTTTGAGGTGGTTTATGGCCACTAATCCTACCCACGCCGTTGCCAAGGGGGTGGTTTTCTCGCCCTTTGTTTGGTGTCCTGAACACGAAACACGAGGGTGGCTTTCACCCTCTCGGTGAATAGTGTATCGATCATGCTACCCGTCAAGGGGTTCTCTCAGAGGCGAGCCACCGACAACGCGCGCGGTCAATGGTGACAGCAAGACTGCTGACAGCGACCGTGCGTGGTAGTATTCCTGTGGCGTGTGCAACACGGTGATCGGACTCACCGCCGGGAGGCATATGGGAGCAACAAGGTAGCTCGTCGGAACAGCGCGCGCTCACCGCACGAGCGGACAGGATTCACGATAGATTTTGGATCTGGATAGATCAACGGTCAGACACTTCTCGCACTAGGCATTAGGTCCAAGAAGGGCACTTGCTTGAGATGCAAGTAGCTTGTTTTAGCAAGCTAGGAGAGCACTAGACTAGGGCCAAGCCAGGATGGCCTAAGAGTATAAATACCTTGTACTTTATTCATTGTAATAAACCTATCATTTTGAGTGCTGGCCCCTAGACTTCTCTAAGTCTATCTTTCCGTTGCCATTATGCTCTCCATACACTAAGGCTAAATCTTCAGAGAGCACACACTCTCACAAAGGAACTAAGGCAGCTGGGTAGATCGTTCGAAGCCTACTCGAGCGAGTTTACCACACTTGTGTAGGAAGCTCAAAGCTTCACCGAGGGTGATGGGGTTCAGACCTTCAAGTATCCAGAGTGCATATTACTGGAGTACCTGCCACATAGTCTTGCCAGTAAGAGGCTGAAGGAATCGACCACCACGGTGGCAACGGCTAGGCTTGGACAAGCTGAAGGGCGTTACGGGACTACATGAATGAAGTATATTTGGTGAACCCAAAGCACTACTCGGACGCACGGCCGAACGTGCGTGCACAACAGGGTCGCGACATGTGTATGGATGCTGTGGGGGTTGGAGGGACAGCTGGGTAGCGGGACGGGGCCAAGGGAAAGCAACATACAAACCCTCCAGTCAAGAAGACTGGCGGGCACAAGACCCCAAACCACAAGTGCAGCCGTGATAATGACGAGCTGTAGGTGGCGCTAGTGAGACGAAACACATCATTCCGTGACAAACTCTGCTAGAACTGTATGTATCCTGGTCACTTTAGGGCTCAGTGCCCTGAGGGTACTAGTGCTGGACAAGAAGCCCCGGCGTTAGCTGCAGCAGTAGCACCTCATGGGGATAATGCATGAGGAGGCCGCGGACAGGGCTGTTGACAGGGTCGCGGTCGCGGTAATGGGCTGGGCTGTGGTAACCGACAGGGCCGTGGGACGGATTTTCCCCAACCCTGAGGGACGTTAGTGGGGACCACTCAGGGGTAAAACTGGATGAGGAGTGTGGGTTCATGTTTTCAGATGGGGATGCCAAACAATTTGAGTTTTTGAAAAGTTGAAACTTCTCTATTGTTTTCTTCTCTCTTGTTGAACCTCATTCTACATTTGCTGACCGTCATTGCCCACTTAACCTTGCACCCTCGGACAAGATACGTGATCAGACATGCTTGGTGGTGGCGACACCAACCAGTTTGTAGGAGTTTTGTGATGAAGTGATTGAAATAAACACTCTCAAAGCGATGAGTTCAATCACGTTTGTTGTATCTTTAATCGACAATTTTTGACCCAGTCAAATATAAAGAATGGAAGGTCTGCCCACAAGTTGTGGACTTGAGTAGATGAATCATTGGAGCTGCTGCGTACGCCATATAGATTTCGTGTTTATCACAAACTCGGCTTGCCGTCGTTGAACCTGTTCAATCGGAAGAATGGAGTTAACATGACGAAGGAGTTCAAAGGACACTTAGCTGGTGCTCCCTTGAACGTACTTGCTGCCACTAGAGGAGATGAGTCCTTTGGTAGCCGTGGCTTTACCCAAAATGTTGGCCTAAGGTACAAGCCATCAAATGGCGCAATTGTCATTGGTGACAAGAGTACCGTACCAGTTTTTGGTACCTGTAAGGCAAAACCATGTATCTAAGGGTACACAGAGAGTGTCACGTTGATGGTACTCAACCTTCTTGACCCATTTGACATGGTGCTTGGTGATCCCTGGCTCCGTGAAAACAAGGCTCTAAAGTATTCTGAATCAAAGAATTTGATATTTTGAAAGGGACAACGTCGCTTTACGCTGATTTTGAGTACGGAATTGTCACTGACTCGACTTAAGGTACATGCCAGCTTGTGTGCGATACAGGTCAAGAGACAAATTTGACAAGGTTGCCGATACTTCTTGGTTCAGGTACAGAAAGTGGAGGACAACCGAAAGGAAGACACGTTGCTTGAGACCAAATCTCTATCGGCGGAGTTCTCGGATGTATTCCAAGACCCACCGGCTGGGCTTCTACAAGAATGACACGAGGGCCACATGATTCCACTGCAATCAGAGGCGACTCCTCTGTTGAGACCCAAGTACCGCCTCAGTTTGGTAGAGAGGCGAGAGGCCAAAGGCTAAATCAAAGAGTACCTTGAAAAGGGGAAGATCGAGCCAAGTATATAATCGTATAGTGTACCAATCCTTTTTGTGAAAAAAAGGACGGTGGTCTACGCATGTGCATGGACTACTGGGCGGTGAACAAGCTGACGGTGAAAAATGGATCCCCCTTACCCCGTATCAATGATATGTTTGACCAAATCCAAGGGGCAAAAGTCTTTTCATCCTTGGATTTATCTCAAGGATACCATCAAATGTGCATTATGGAAGATGATTTTCGCAAAACCGCATTTTGAAAGCACACGAGACACTATGAGTTCCGAATTTATGCTTCAGGCGAACAACGTCCCGGGAACTTCCCAAGGAGAAATGAACCAAATATTCACCAAGCAACTTGGTCAGTTTGCCTTGGTCTAACTGGACAATATCCTGGTTTTCTCCAAGAGCACATAGAACATTAGCGCGAGGTACTCGCGATCCTTCGGGAACAGAAGTTCTATGCGAAAGTGAGGAAGTGCAAGCTTTCACAAGATGAGTTCAAATACCTTGGACACATCGCTGGCAAGGACGGTATCCGTGTCGACCCACGAAAAGTCCAAGGCCTGGTGGACTGGCCAAACCCGGAAAATGTTGGGCAGATTCGGTCTTTCCTCAGCCTTACAAACTACTTTCGACGGTTTATGCTAGGATAATGGACCTTGTTAGCACCGCTAACCAGGCTCACGCGAAAAGACGTGTGTTGGAAATGGACATCTGATTGCGAGAACGCCTTTCTCAAAGTCAAAGAACTGCAATGTAGAGCACCCGTCCTAGCTCTTTTGGATCCATTGCAACCGTTGGACATTCGATGTGATGCATCGGTAGTAGGAGTCAGAGCTGTCCTCATGCAGAATAGTCACCCAGTGGCGTATGAGAGCTGGAAGCTCATCCTCGCAAAACGCGGTACACGACTCGAGATCAAGAGCTCCTTATGGTAGTACACGCTTTGAAGGTGTGGCGTTGCTACCTCGAGGGTGATGAAGGGGGTGTGACGGTCGTGACTGACCATAACGCATTGGTGTTTTTCCAAACGCAACTGAACCTGTCAAGAGGGCAGACGCGTTAGAGCGAATACGTGAGCTGAATCTCATTCACATGGGAATATCGGCGAGGTCCCCTAAGCTGACAGCCTATGGAAACTAAAGCAACCACCGAGATTGGTGGGTATTTCATGGCCATTGCGATAGCAACAGTGCAAACACCAGAGTCCCCTTCACCTGTGCGGCAACCATCTCGAGAGATTACCCACCAGAACGGTTTTGTCAAAGGTATTCGAATGGGATACTGTGTGGATTCTTCATTACAAGACTCTTGGAATCTGAACAAGTACGGATTGGTGGAGGCCACAGGAACATTTTGGCACGGAGAACAAGTTTTTGTGCCAGACTCGAGAGACCTTTGAGCGAAGATTATCTCTCAGTTCCACAACGCGCCAGTAGCAGGTCATGTGGGACCTCGAAAGACCGGACAGGCACTCTTGGACCATTGTTGGTGACGAAGATGGATTGTTGATTTTCGTTTGTATTGCATAACATGTGACCCATGTCTTTGGAACAAGGCTAGTAACAAGAAGCCTGTTGGACTCCCCCAACAGCTTCCCATTCCTGGAACTCCATTGGAGTGCATTAGCATGGACTTCATTACTGCTCTTCTGGACACGGCCCTTGGCCACAATGTAATAGCAGTGGTTATGGATCTTTTGCCGAAGATGAAACATTTTATTCCTACAACCAATGATGTGAACGTAGAGGAGACCACTTATCTCTTCTTTGAGGGTATTGTAAAGTACCACGGCTCGTTGTTGCACATAATCTCTATTCGAGACAGAAGAATTTCTAGTAATTTATAGAAAAAAGATACACGAGTAGTTCAACAGCGAGTCACAAATGTCGATAGTATTTCAACCTCAAACTGACGGGCAAACAGAACACGTGAACCGCAATCTGGAACAAATGCTCTGCATGTACATGGACCCTACCAAGAATGACTAGGACAAGTTCATAACACCCGTAGAGTTTGGGATGAATAACTCGGTGAACGATTCTACATAGTTCACACAGTTTGTGTTCAACAGTGGTCGGCATCCGGTGGTGCCCTCTTGATGTGTGAAGAGTGGGAGTACAGGAGGAGAGGTCCTTGTTGTTCAAGCATTTTCCAAGCACATAGATTCCTTGTTAGAGGAGGCGAAGGGTCACCTTCAAGGTACTTTGCAACGACAAAAGGCATATGCCGACAAAAGTCACTGTGAGGTCTCGTTTGACATCGGTGACAAAGTGCTACTTAGCACTAAGAATCTTTGCCAGGGGCGTGAAAACTTTCAGAAAAGTGGATTGGGCCGTTTCCCATCGTTGCACAAATCGGGCCACTGGCATACCGATTGCTGCTTCCGCCGAATACAAAGATACACAACATGTTGCATGTGAGCCTGTTGGATCCATACAGGGCAGAGGAAACTATTCAGCCACCACCGAAAGTTCTTGTTGCCGACGGCCAAATTGAGTTTCTTCGTCTACTCCAACACCGAAAGCGTACACTCCGGTCGGGAGTTGTTAGGGAATACATTGTTCATTGGGCCCTGAACATAACTCACGGGAGCCCGAATCTTGGTTGCCCACAGGGGTGGTCAAAGAGTATTGGAGAAAGCTGGCAGCTCACACAGATCGATGCGTGTCAGGGGGCACCACCTAAACGTGGAAAACGTGAACAACTTTCTCGCAGGGGGGCATTCATGGAATACGACCATAGGAGGTTGGGGTCGTCCAACATGGTTGTCGCACGGACACTCCAACCTAAAGGGGGAAGGCTCTTAGCTGTGCTGACCGACAACCTACAGCTTAGATCCAAGAGCCATGGATGTATTCATGTTTACGTGGTGATTGACATTATGAAACTTCTTTCACAATGTTGATGACTCACTATCTGAGAATCCTGCTTGTTGCTCATGAACTGAGACAGTTCATAACAAGTGGGAAGGAAGGTAGCGGGAGGGCCGGTTCGACCTTTGGGTTGAACCGGCCCTCCCGCCGGGTAAACTCGTTCCGAATTCCATAAAAATGTGCGATGTCGGCTCCTTTGCCACCAATAGCGGTTGCGGCAAACAAAGGAATTTGGTTTGTCTTCACTTTTTTCCTTGTCACATATCGAATTGATTATAATTGTTTACGACGTCTGGTTGCATCTTCTCCCACTCGTTGTTCTTTGTGAGCTTGTTGAATGTATTTTTCTCGCTGGGAGACTGGGGCCGTCGCATTCTTTCAATAGCATCTTTCGAAGTCTATGGCTTGATGGTATGATAACCCCACAGGTGAATCGCCAGAAAAAATGTAAAGTGTCGGACCAGAATTTTGCTTCATCGTATCCCCTGAACTATTCATATCCTCGTGCGAATAGTAGCTCGATGTACAAGTCGCCTTCAGTCCGCAGCGTGTTGATCTCAGCCATCAAGTATGGTCCACGACTAAGAGCATCTGCCGGATTTGTTTTGCCATGCCGACATTCAATGCCATAATCAAAGTTGGACTCAAGAAACCCTCCATCGAGTTTGTTGAAAATTTGGATTTTGCTGTATCTTCAGATATTTGAGTAGTGCAGATGACGAATTGTCAACATTACAAGTAACACCGCAACTCCTTAAATACATACACAAGCAACAGTTTTTCCTTCTCATGCATTCCATACTTCAGCTCCGGCCCGTGTTGTTCTTCAAACATGTACGCGACCGATTGCGTTCCAACATTGTTGTCTTGGAGGAGACAAGTGATGATTGCTCAAACTGATGCATCGGTGGCCATGATATAATCTGTTGTTAGATGTGCTGATCAAAATGATAAACGCTTCTCAATTGCTGGTGCCCCACTTCCACTCGGTTATTTTGAGTTGAGAACCGAGAGAGGTTATAACACTTGAACGTAGTCCTTATGAATTGACAGTAATTATTGCAATCCACAAAACACTTAGATGTACCAAAGAATAGTGGGCTTCGGCTAATCAGAGATAATTACAACTTTTTTGGTTGGTAATGACATGTTCGGCGCAGATTATAAGGCCCACAATCTCAATCAAACGGCAAAAATAGTCACATTCGAGAGTTTTCACTAAAATGTTTCTTGATGTAAAACTTCAAGAAAAATTGTGAGGTATCCACTATGTTCCATCAGCGTTGTAGTTGTACACCAGAATATGAGAAATATAGATGGTAATAACGTAGCCAAGATACGAACAAAAGTATGATCTATTGCCTCCATGAATGATGCATAAGAATTTGTGAGTCAAAATAACACAAGCGTAAAATTGCCGTTCACGTATGGAGTGCATAATGCCTTCTTGTTTATGTCTTTCTCTGACAAACGGATCACTTGGTGAAGGTTCACACTCCTCGGAGCTGGTTCACAAGTTCGTTGAAGAAGAAGGTGGTGGTTCTTGATGGTGATATTGTTCAACACCTGGTATTCCACGTAGAATCGTATTTTAGCCTTTTTCTCCTTTACAAAAAGGAGACCAACATATGGTAGGGTAGATGGACGGATGAACCCCTGTCCGAGCTTCTCGTCCAGTCGATCAAGTTGTTTTCGACCAGGTGGTTGATGCTATATTGAGGAGGTAGCTCTTCGTGGAGTTCATCAGGTGAAATCCCTTCAAACTCCTCAATTAGCAGTAAATAATCCTCTGGAATTACAAATTCCTTCAGTGGTATAGAGGTGGATGCGTGTGATGAGTCTGTAAGTCATTTATTGCAAACTTGCCTTCTTTTTCCGATTCCACTTGGACAAGCCACAGGTGAACTCCCCGTTCTTGGTATTCTTTGCCACGCTGAGTGATACTGGTGATGTGCGTTACCTTGTTGTTCTTGATATTTGTTTTTTTCAAATCCATGATTTAGGGAATCTCTCTCTTCGAGCGCGGGTTTTGAGAAGTTTGTTATTTAGGTGGTATCTTTGAATTCGATGAACAAAAAGGTATAATCCTTAAATTTGATGACGAAAGATCTCGAACACTAGCGGTTTTTGAGGCTGCGTCAGTCTAGCGCAGCTTGTCCGTCTGGACAGATCTGACGTGGAAACTTTGTTTTCGCGTCAAGACCAGAATACATATCCGAAGGTGAGATCACTTCATCAAATTTTCAGGTGATTTTCAGGCTTTTGGTGAATTTTGGGTACCGGAGTCAGAGAAGTGATAATTTAGGTGGTACCAATAAAATTTGATGAAAAATGAATTCATTGAAGCCGAGGCACCCAAGAAAGTTTTTTAATCAAATATCAAGATCAGTAGATTATCGTATTGTGGTCACTACAACTTCTTCTAGTGCTTCCGTCTCGGCTAACAATCGTTGCATCGTGGACCACTCAATGAGAGTCTAGTCCACATGCCTAGCTTCATAGGAGCAGAGGAGAGATGAAAAATGAGATCTGAGCCACCTAGTAGGAGTGCACCTAAATTACAACACTACCGTAGTGATTTCTAAATCCCCTCAAAACATTTGTTTTCCATTCGTCCATGCTCACCTATGTTATTTGTCATTGATTGGGAGAATCACATCTAAACATAACCCGTGCTAGGTTTACTACACAAAGCTTTATCGCTGCTTTTTCTTTAGCGCTCACTGGCTTAATAGTGACAGTTGTGTGAATGATTTTTAATTGGTGATCAAATCATAGGCTATGCAACAAAGGGTTGTCCGTGGTTGTTGGTGTCACTCGACACAACTGATGACCTTAAATCTCAAGGTTTTGAAACAATGACACTGTAGAACCTGAAGCACCTACTTAATATGGGAGAAATTAAGATTCAACTCTGAAACTTGGACCTCGTTGGAGGAATCACCTCCAATACTTTGGAACATAGAAAAGTGGGAGAATGTGAGGATCACAAAACTCATTGACTTTTTATAGGTGAATGTACGGATCACTACAGTACGTTGCCACATGAGCAAGGAAACCATGGAGAATAAATAGCATAATTGATAAAAAATCAATAAAATAAGCACACCGAAATAGAGCAGGTCATCCATGTTAAGTTAGCCTAAGAAAATGGAACATGTTATCTCTTTGAATTCTCCTTACACCCTGATTCCTCATGATGCATGCCATGCCAACACTGTGACCCATGCATTAGAATCATTCAAAAGCATATGTATGTCTTTGTCAAGAGGTCTACTCACTCATCAAGGGAGTAGTTACCATGTACGGAGACACTCCTGATGCGTGTTACCGTAGTGTACGATACATTCACCCAAAACATCTTTTTCAGTTCGCCCATGTGCTCCACAAATAATTCTACATCGTTTGGGTAAATCAGGCTATAAATCCCGGCATCGCCATTGCCTATTGTACGTGATTCCTCCCGTTAAAAAAAATTGTTGACCGAGCAGTTTGACAACGACAGAGCAGCAGAAATGGTCTCGCGGTGCAGGCTGACGTGCCACGTCAGCCGCCTGGCACCAGAACCATCGCCATCCACCGCAAAGTGATCCATTTAACCTCTTTCCGAAGGTGGAGGTAAGAACATTGGTGAATTCAAGTACTCCTATTTTCCTAGTCTATCCTTTTGGGCAACCACCCATATAATAAAAAAGTGCCCAGTTTTAGGTGAATGCAAGTACCACTAAAAATCGCGGCAAATTTAACATACACTACAGTATGTCACGTACATGATGATGCACCACGCGGATGTGCTTGGTGCAATGACGATGTACCGGATTCTTACAGACCTTGAGTGCAGAGTAGGAACACATGAGGAACACATGAGGAACACATTAGGAACACA
>SZWC01013487.1:25332-77734 GCA_023375785.1 Penium margaritaceum | reverse complement strand
CATATGCATATACATATACATATACATATACATATATATATATACATATACATATACATATACATATACAAAAACATACACATACACATATACATATACACATATATATACATATATATACATGTTTGTATCCATATGCATATGCATATGCATATACATATACATATCCATATAAAAAAACATAAAAATCAATTCAAAACATTAAGACATTGATCCACAGAATGATTTCCTCAAACGCAGACACAAGCATGTTTGGTAACAACTGTCTTTCAACCGGATTTCAACTCCAGAAGTTACATGGATGACCTTAATTGAGCGCCCATGCAGAGGCCATCTGCACAAAACCTAAGGAAACTAGATTGGTATCTTGTGAAAATCAATCCCAAATCAAGCAGGAAGCAAAGGAGGCAAAAACAATAAGTCCAAATGACAAGTTTTAGCTTGGACTACTGTGAGGGATGAATAGCAAAAAGAGTCAATTGATCCGGCTGGTATCACTTTGGATAGAAACACCGCTAATTAGATATAGAATAAAACTATTTCTACCGCCTATAACTGGTAGGAAGTTATTTGGGAGACATAGAACTAATTATGGCCCTCCTTGTACAAAATCCATGTACAAGTAACCACGTAACGTGATAGGAAAAGTCAACTAGGAGGTCAAAGTTCAGATATGAGAGTTTTCAACAGATGTAGAGACAAAAACCAAATGATTGACAAAATTGAAGAATGAAATTTCACAAAAGAAAGAAACAATTAAGAACCATCTCTGTTATGATTGTTTATATCTTCTGTTTCTGTAACACAAAACGTGAAGCCAATCCAAAAAACGGGTTTTCTTCAAAAACACTTTCTGAGATACAACAAAGATATTGTGAATAAAGTGAGAGTTTAAATCTTTTATTAAATTAACTTCAACATATTATGTGGCTTTAAGTTTTAATTTTAGCTTTGAAGTTGAAGGCAATGTTGAAAAAATGATTGTCTTTCATTGTTATCATCATTCAAGTTTTTCATTATGGCTATCTTTGAAACTCAAACACTAATTGAATTTACAAAGATACGATACAAATGTTTATATAGCATGGAAGCTTGAATACATAACATTTCTTTGAAATCATGTTTAATTATGTATAAAAGATATGTTTTTCATATCTACATGTTTGAGATCTGACTAAGGGATGATAACAATGAAGCTATTGTTTGGATTTTAAAAAAAAAAAAATAAAAAGTAAACGTCTATTACCAAGGATTGCATTTATATTGTTTAAGATGAAACATTTCATGAACATATATGTGTAACATTATATTACATTGTATTTCAAATATCTTATTCTTTCAATTAAAAAACAACTGAAACTTACATCTATTTTCTTACATAGTTACATAATATTATGCAAACGTTCCATAACAACACAATACAATGAAGAAACTTTAAGGAATGTTTCATGAATTCAATAATGTTTTATTTTTTCAACATTACAAAACAAAACAGTCTCAAATTTTCGTATAGTAACAAAGCCCTTTTAGAATATAATTCATGAATGAAGTTCTTTTTAAAGGGATCAATGCACCCACTTTTACAAAGTGTTTCTTAAATCAATAATACACTATGCCTTATAGTCTGTAAGAGTAGAAATGGCTACTAATCGCACGAAAACCTTTGCCCCCACAGTGTTTGTTAATTTCAATACATTCGTCCAAACTGTATCGTTTTCATCATTTGAAAAATGATCACTGACGTTATCATAGGAGAGAACTAAAACAAAATCCATTCGAATGGTTCCCTCTACGTATGAATAAAGTTTTACTTCAATAATAATGTTTGTTGATGCGCAAAGCATTCATGTAAAGGGATTATACATCACCTATTTTCTTATGTCGTAAATCAATTCATGACATACCTTAATGTATTATTCATTCTTTAGCTATGAATTTCCTGCAATGAAGTTTCATTGTAACTGCAAGGTATTTTGTGTCTTTTGAAATTGTTCCTGTAGAGGCATGTTTGGACTGACCTTGTGGAGACATTTTCGTTTTTATATGGAAGCTCAATTCGCAACCATAAGCTTATCTCTTTCTTTTCCCATCGGTTTTCTTTTTAGCCAGTACATGTTTTGTGTAATTGGAGCAAGGCAACTAGTTACATTTCTTGCAAAAACCTTTGCAACGGTTCTTGGCAGTGGGAGTAGTTTTCTTCTCTCTCTACTTTGCGGTTTTCCTTCAAAAAATTGTACGAGCATGAGTACTTGACCCAAGCAAAAATCTCATGTTCACACTCATCCAGCCGCGGCCAAATTAGCAGAGGAGGTTCCAACTGCCAAGTCACTGATGAGTCTCTCGCTTACCTGATAAACATTAACATAGTAAGAAACATTACACCCAAAGCGTATTTGTCGATGTATAATCATAACAATTATGCAATGATGAATGCCATTACAACGTTTTGAAATCATTACAAATGTAGAAAAGACAGACGCTACCGCAAATTGGCAACTTCATCATTCGTGCATCGCATGCTGGCACATGCAAGAAAACATTTCGGCAAAGTATTCTTATTACAATGTATGAATAATGGATCCGACAACAGCAAAGCTGCATATTCATTGCTGCAAAATATATTGATCGGGCTAATGTTCACCAAACCTAAATTTAAAATCATCAAACAAAAGCTGGGTGCGATGGACCAGGTTCGTGTGTCGAACAAGCGTCAATACTGCGCATGATTTGTAAATGAACCTAGAGGATTGTTTAGCATGATCGCTGGACGATGTAGATATTTCATCACTATTGCAAACGAGGCATTGATGATTGATTTCCCAAAAGGTAAGTGCCAGATTGTAATTCCTACCTGCACATCATTGTGTCGTTTGAGAGCATTGTGCATCGGAGTGAGACCCGCCTATCCGACTAAAGCCGCTAAAAACGGCCTGGGCAAATTCGACACATCATGACACTCCGCTGTGGACTGCCGATAAACTTTGGTGACCGTAAACTGTCGACTAGCAATCCATTGCGATGACCACTTGTTGTAAAGTTCCAAAAACATGCATTACCGATGCTACTTATCTACAGTCATTACATGTACAAGAGTAGCAGTGACAATACCCACAATACAAAGCACCTAATTCCCTTTGAATTTGACTATATTTTTTATGCTAAAAAATTTGGCTTTACTTGCTCATTTACGACGGTACATCGTACAAGAATAAAAGGTGGGTAGTGGATTCATTTTGAAGAACTCTTTCATAACATCTGGCGATTTGCCACAAGTACACTTAATGCCATTGTACCAAGAGTTCCATCTATCCGACGTGTATTACAAAGGTTAC
This sequence comes from Penium margaritaceum, assembly GCA_023375785.1. Taxonomy (NCBI): domain Eukaryota; kingdom Viridiplantae; phylum Streptophyta; class Zygnematophyceae; order Desmidiales; family Peniaceae; genus Penium; species Penium margaritaceum. The sequence continues at coordinate 74,402 of SZWC01013487.1, read as the reverse complement.
TAATGGCATTACAAAGAGGGCCGACAATCTGCAGCGGAATACATACAATGAAGATATGTGAAGCTAAGAATTGGGCATTCACGTTGATGCCCTGAGACATGTAAAAGAGATCAATCTCCCACACTTTCTAAGATATGGAGCGAGGGTACCTTCACAAGTACAATTAGAAATGTCTAATAAAAAGTAGAAAGTTGAATCATCATGCCATTTGACATGTGTTGAAAACATTTCGGATGACTTCAAACTGTACATGTTATTCCATATCAAGCACAATTCGTCTCGACATGTCACAAATTACAGGTGCCCGTGAACAAGACATCTTCCACATGAAGCCTTCGCGTATTCAACTCCACCAAATGCACCGTACCCGTTTACCTTTAGTATGGATTTGAAAATTGTGGACTTCGTGAAGATTACGCAAATTTCTGTCTGACCAATCCATGTTACTCCTTGCTTCAACAAAGACACGTCTTGAGCATTTTGGGACAAAAAAAGAAAGAAAGGATTCATAAAAATCCATCATCCGGCCACAAATGCATTGACGACAACGCTTAAATTACATCACAAATTCCCGCTTACCTTCACGCCGTGAGAAACGTCACACAGACTCGTAAGCGCAAGTTATACCACGGAGATGCCCAATGGGCCAATTCAACAGCCGTTTTTATTCTACGGAAGACATGCATGTCTACGGTAAAATGTAATTCATAACTCACAATGCACAAGACCGTAGAATGATGTTCCAGCAACAATTCGCACCGAGTTGACCGCTTACAAGAGGTTTCCATAAAACAGATGATCTTTTGTGCGACTCGCGTAATTACAGCTCAGAAGCCCTTGGGACCGGATGCATGTTGTGAAGAATGCCAGCTTCTTTGCTAGTGCCGCTCGTGAGCATGGGGAAAAGATGGCAACAAATCTAAACTGAGCGTGCACGACATGAAGATGACTCGGCCGAGAATGGCCGACTGATTATTTTTCGAACTCAAGTGGAGTAAAGCATCAAGCGCAGAGACAGTTGGCAGCCCCATAAATCTGTGTGATAAGAGACGTATGTATCCTTTTTCGGAAACTTAACGATTAAAAAGAGATCCAAATTTATTTATCACTGTTAAAATATTTATTGTAATCATTGTGTCCATGGCAGTTACATGTGGTCATAATGCTGATTTTCATCCCTAACAAAGGATTGCATGATGTCATGCCTAGTTTGAAATCATTGGAATAGTTATGTACCCATATTTTTTCAAATTCCACATGATGTAGACAATACATAGTTTATGCTTCACTTTAGTGTGAATTTTACATCATAATTGCTAAGATTCTAGAGTTCATTGTGAATTGTAATGATGACCACGACAAAAAAACAAGGTTATGAAGTTTCTTAAAAGAAAACAAAAAATCTTAGATCATGAAAGTAAGTTTTTAAAATATAATTTTTATTACAAATTCAAAGTTGCAATTCACTTTGCACCTAGAACCATGTTTAGTTTTAAAAGTATCTCATGTCTCTTGAATCAGTTTTGTTTATCATATGAAATTCATTTTGAGTTGATTTAGGACTTGCGTCGACTTATTACTCGTGTCTTCATTAGTAGAATCTGATCTCTTCATTTTGGTTGTTGTTGGAATCATAGTTTGTCCTTGTCAAATGTTTTGGTCATGGAGCATCATCCTTTTACGGACTTAAGACTTATTGTCTTTTCCAGAGTATTAACAAAGCGCACATCCAAACAAAAATCTTATCGTTTCATTTGCCTTTCAGTTTGGGTGCTGGCCAATACATGCTTTGAGTAATCAGCACGCGGAAACTAGGGGCTTCAACTGACGCCCCATTACTGCTACTGATTCAGGCATGCATTGGTGGGTAGCAAAGTTGTGAGTTATTGCGAGAGTTTTGCTAAGGCTTGCTGTCTTGCGCAAATAAGCCACTTCCCGTCAGCATTACGAAGTAACAATTGTGTTATTGATGGCCAATTAGCTGATCATCAACAAACTGCGCGACTTCCAACCAGGGTCACGCCCCGAGTTCACAGAAGTTCGCTTTTAATCTATGTTCCCACACATTTGAACGTGGTAAGCACCGACTTGGCGTCATTACAAAAAAAGAGTGAAGAGTCCTTACTAGTTCCAAACTTTTCATTTTTTCTACAAACTCCACAGATGGAAACCGACAGATGAAGTGGTATTCTGGCTTCATCATCGCTTCACCCTTCACCTGACTTTTGGTGGAAAACCAATCAGGGCACAATCCTTATTGGAAAGTCAATGCAAGGCGAGTACGACTCGGGACATTAGCAGATTTCAACAGGAATTCAATGCCAAATGATGTAGCCGATTGTCTTCAATCTTGCGGTTTACAATAGCTACATCTGCACTTCAAACCTCAGCAAGTGTAACATCCGAATGCAAAATCGTGCTCATAGTGCCTCCACCCTAAATCAAACTTCCGAAGAGCAGATCACTTTGCGGAAGGTACCACAAAGGAGATCACTTTCAGGTCCTCATCGTGTTGATGCATTGCGATGCTCCCGCAATCGTAGCATCACAATGAAGTCATGGTTTTTTACAGTAATGGTGTTTATATGTATGTAAACATCGAGAAAGTACAAATCGGTACCTAGAACGATGAGTCTCCACTCCAGCCGGGAACCTTTCTTCTGACTTTGTACGTTATGCCCGATATCGGCCCAACATCACTCACTATTGACATACAAGGCAATGCTTTGGCATTCCGAGTTTCCTCCTTGATGCTTGGTCACTTCAGAAACTGGAACCAAGTTTTTGTAAGTGGTTTTAATCGGTGCAATAAAAATGATTCACCCAAACGCAGTCGTTAAAGATATCTTGATTGACTGGCAAACACTCTGTTACTACAATATTTGTATCTCAATCATCCAGCATCACAAAGTGACATGGTAGAAGCATGCTTTGCAATGATATAGCAGATTTTCAGTATCATAGAGCAAACCCAAGTTGCACGATGCAAAAATCAGCACTATTGTGCCCATCACTAAAGATGTCTTTGAGTTGCAAATCAATACTAACAACAGCGCCCCTTGCTCATCTCGCACCGGACTCCAGTCCAATGCAAGATGGGCACCCACCCATTTTCTCCAGTTTTGCCATGCTATGTGCTTTATAGTTCTTGCGTTTATTAACAGGCAAGCAGTGGAAGAAAACCTTGATTTTAGCATTCAATTCTCAGCTTTCTAACAAGCTGCAATCTCTACCTCTTGGTTGGGCGACATGCAAACGCAACGTGAAAACTGTGTTTGTGTCTTGAACGTGGTAGTGAGTTTTTCAAGTGACAGTTGCATTTTGCTTTTGGTTCTGTTGAGGAAGGAAACATGCGATGACGTCAATTGAAAGGAAATGGTATGGTGGCTACAGCTTCTCCCACTGTTGTGCGATAAAAATACCCGTCGTTTGACAAAACAGATTTCGGCCCACCAGAGGTTACGAGAAGGTATACTTTGTAATCGCATTTTCATAACTTCAATTAAAACTTATCGGCGGTCGACCTTTGCCATCATCATCTAGTACAGGTAGCCTTGGAGTTTTGGAATGAGCGCACAACAGTCTGCACCAACAAAAACTACAATCAACCTCCATGACGGTTTCTCTGGCCCATCATCAGGATTGAACCTTGTTCATAGATGTCATAGTGTCGGCACAAACATATCACGCTTGTGGACGTGTGTACTCTTTGCCTCCTTACTTTACCGGCATTTGAATGATTTCCGACTAACAAGACAACCACATGTGCCGACTTTCAAAACGATTGAATAGCTTTGGTTTCACGCAGCGAAGGTGGGACATAGACCGCCCACGTTGACTTCCCAATCAATGGAATGCGTACATGTTGGAGGCCGAGTAAATTTGGCAGGCTCCAATTGCCCTTCCGGCACTTTGAACGGCAACTTGGAACTTGATGGAGGGGAGATATCCCACAGTTTTAGAGTACCAATAGTTGTTGGCAACACGGCAATGTTGAGTCTAAATGAAAACACAGTCTTTTGTGCACGTTCTCTTAGCGCTTCCCGAGTTGCATCTCCATGACAAGAAGCAGCGAGCAATGCAGAGGACGCAACGTTTGTATATCTAGAGTTAGAAGATTTCATCACGAGCACAGCCCGCATCGACAAGAAGCAGAGGCAGTCAGCCTTGCTGCTCCTTGTCACTATTTTGAGTAGTGGCAACACAAGCAAGCATCAACAATTGCAAGTAGGAAAGAACCAATGGAACTATGAACATCACCGGCTACCAGGAAGAAGCTGCAACACGCCTCAACAAGCCGCGGCTGTGAGCAACAAGCCGTTACGGTCAGTGGCAGATACAGGCAAGCACACCAAGCACAAATAAGAGCCAACATCAAGAAGCATTGGGAAACATCAACAGCAAGCACAAAGCAGCGACAACGAGCAGCAAGCATAGACAAGCAAAGGCATGCATCAGCAGAACATGGAATATCGCGCGACAGCAAGGATGGGCCAACATGCCACAACTCCGAGAGGATGGATGCAACATACAATAATGGTCAAAGCAGGTCCTTGCCGTCACCGCAAACATCACTGTGATTGATTTCAATATTGATGACTTGCTTATTGGTCGCTACAAGGAGCCTCGACGTGTTCGGGATCGACCACCTGGTCGCCCACCCCAATACCAGACCCATACAAGAGTCTAAGGCCATCTCCAAAATTGTTTTCACTGTTCATACGACGACATGATCTATTACTTTGACAATGCACTAGAGATGTGGTACGGCATCCTCAGCAAGGCTTGGCACCATTGAAAAATCACTCTGTCATGTCCGGATAACGCATGTTTTCCTAGTCGCCAGAACCACGTGCATATCTTGTACTACAATGACTGCATCGAAGGCAATGAACCAGAAACAAACGGAGATGACTGGCACATGGAACTGCTCAGAGAACTCTATCCAGAGTTTCTCCATGGCTTTGGTATCAAAGATGCCCTTCTTTGATACCCGAAGTACCTGGTGCTCCCCTTAAGGAGAGTGGCATCGGAGCGAGCTGCAATTGAATATGAGAGAGAAATGTGAGCAGGATTCAAGGAGGTGATAAGCCCTGAGCTCCATTGTCTTTTCAATGAACACCCACGCAATGTTGGGAAAATGTGGGAGAAATTGTGCATGCATTGTTCAACAGCACGTAATGGTGTGCATATGCAGATGGAAGCTTAACACCGCCAAAAATGAGCAAGAACCATTATACAACGTAATGGTCATGTATTCAAACGGTGCATCCTCTACACTCTCTACATTCTTCATGTAGTGATGTTGTTCACATTTTGTAACTTGTAACGTTTTTCTAATAACTAAAGTAGGAACTTTGTGCTGTGTACTTTCAAAAGCGCCAGGTTGGACTGTCATGGTTTGTCAATGTTCCAAATTGAGCCACATGAGGATCCCTAAGGAATACATTCTGTTTAATGTAGAAAGAAGCAAGGTGAGAGCATGAACAAGGATGGTCATGCATTGCATATACACTTGCCTAGTTGGTACACTAATGTCCTCACTAACATGCAATGTCCGCTGCATTCTATTGAGCAAGGCATTGGAACCCGGCATATCCAAGTTGGAAGGAAAACCTAATGTTCTTCCAAGGTGAGAGCATGAAGCAAGGGGTCCTTCCATTTCACATTGATTGGCCTAGTTGCTACACAATGATGTCCCTATAGACATGCAACATAAACATCTTGATATGTCCACATACTGTTGCCTAGTGGCTACACTAACGCCCTCTTTGACATGCAATCCAAGAAAATAAAAATGTGCACATATACTGCACCACATTCTATTGAGCAAGGCAATGGAACCAAGCATGTCAGATGCATATTTCAAGTAAGACCAAATGAGGTATACTTCATGCTGATTGCATAAATGTGGACTTCTACTCATCTAAGAACTGCTTGTCCTAAAATAGTCTCTGCAAGTCTATCTGTAGCTTCTTGATCTTCTGCTGCACATCCACAACATCACCCTCCACTTCCTCTTTACCCGGCAGCAGAGCATGACCAAGTTTCTTAAGCCACCGGTACCTATCGTCATTGTGCCGAGGGAGTTCATCGCGCAACTTTCTACTCCTATGTAGTAGAACATCTATTCTTGCCTGCAGTATACATACTTGTTGAAGCAAAGCATGTTCTTCCTCTTGCCAGTGAATATGCTCATCATCCAAATAGTTGTTTTTGTCCTCTTGAGTAAGGTTGTGTACAGCGCGCACGTCTTTCTCCGTGGTTCCACATGGTGAGGATCGGGCGGATGGCGCAGTGGGAGACGACATGTGCGCACACGAACCTCAGGAAGTGTACCCGAGGGGACCTGAACAACACAGAATGATGGTGAACACGAGACAATACACCAACAGTATGAGGAGGAGTACCACTGAGAGTAGCAAGAATAGTTGGTTCATGAGCTAGGTCATCAGATGGAAGGGGAAAGGTCATTAGCATGGACACAAATAACAGTAGCACTAGCTGCAGCAACAGCTAAAAATGCAATAGCTGCATTGACAAGGGATTGCCACGAGGACAAAGTGCAGGTTCTTACAATGTGGAGACACCACCAAGGCAGCCCACAACCACCCACACTATTCAAAATTATCTTGGAGGCATAGCGGAGTGACGGTCAAAGGGTCAAGGAGGACGGGTGGAGTGGTCCACCCAGCCATCGAGCAACCCAACCACCCAGCCACCCAGCCACCCTGCCCTCCAGCCACCCAACCACCCGACCACCCAGTCACCCAGCCACCCAGCCACCCAACCATCCAACCACCCAACTACCCAACCACCCAACCACCCAACCACCCAACCACCTAGCCACCCAACCTAGGCAACCTGGACAGTGGCTGTGTCCTAAGCAGCCTTGGAAGGCACTTCACAGACGGCCCTACTTGCGGCGTAGTATTCTTTAACCTGCATTTGTTGCAACTAATTATTGTCATTTGGCCGTAGCGCCAGTGCAAACTTCCGGTCAACCGGGACTGTCGTTAAGGTGGCAAGTTCAAAGAAGTGCTGCTCTTGCTCCTGCTGCTCCTGTAGTTTTCAGTCTTGCTCCACTTTGTTTTGTCTACACCCCCCCTCATTTGCGGGAAGTTTATCATAAATTGAGAATGCTGGTCCGGACCCCACTAAGGAGGATATCAGACCTAGTGAATGTATAGCCTGTCCTTGCTCCTGCTCTTGCCCCTGCTCTTGCTCCTGCTCCTGCTCCTGCTCCTGTCCTTGCTCCTGCTCTTGCTCCTGCTCTTGCTCTTGCTCCTGCTCCTGCCCTTGCTCCTGCTCTTGCTCCTAATCCTGATCCTGCTCTTGCTCCTACTCATGATCTTGCACTTGCTCCTAATGCCCCTGATGCTTCTGAAACTTGTGTGCTGATGCTTGGGCAGCCTGTACTGGAAACAGCGGGCTGGCAACAGCGACCCGCACGCCATGGAGAGCCGAGTAAGACACAACTCCCAGGTGCGTCTGTGGAGTTAGAGGCGGTATCTGGCAGAAACAGGGTCCTCGGAAAGAAGGGCTGGTAGACTGGCCAATAGTTTCGGTGTGTCTGGGTGGCTGGGTGGCTGGGTTGATGAGTGGTTGGGTGGTTAGGTTGTTGCGTGGCTGGGTGGTTGGGTGGTTCGGTGGTTGGGTGGTTGAGTGGCTGGGTGGTTGGGTAGTTGGGTGGTTGGGTGGTTTAGTGGTTCGGTGGCTAGGTGGCAAGGTGGTTGGGTGGCTGGGTGGGTGGCTGGCTGGGTGGCTGGAAGGCTAGGAGGCTGATGGGCTAGATGGGTGGGTGGCTGGGTGGACCGCTCCACCCACTATCCTTGACTCTTTGACCGTTGCTCCGCTATGCCTCCCAGACAATTTTCAATGCAGGGGGTGGTGGTGGGCTGCCTTGGTGGTGCCTCCATGTTGTGAGAACCTGCTCCTGCTCCTCTTAGAACTCCCTTGTCAATGCAGCCATTGCAATTTCTGCTCTTGCTGCTGCTAGTGCTATTATTGCTTGTGCCCATGCAAATGACTGTTCTCCCTAGATCTCATGACCCACCTCATGCACCAACTGCTCTTGCTAGTGTCGGTGGTGCTCCTCCTCATACTGGGAGAATGTGGGACCACAGAGAAAGACATGCGTGCTGTACACACTCTTACTCAAGAGGACGACAATGACTCTTTGGACGACGAGCGTATTCATTGGCAAGAGGAAAAACATGCATTGTTTCAACAAGTGCGTATATTGCAGGCAAGAATAGATGTTCTACTATATAGGAGGAGAAACGTGCATAATGAACTCGCTCGGCGCAATGACGATAGGTACTGCTGGTTTAAGAAACTTGGTCGTGCTCCGCTGCCGGGTAAAGAGGAGGTGGAGCGTGAGGCTTTGACGTGCAAGAGAAAATCAAGAAGCTACAAAAAGACCTGCAGAGACTATGCCAGGCCAGGCAGTTCTTAGATGAGTGGAGGTCCAATTCTATGCCATCAGCATGAAGTGTACCTCATTTGGCCTTACTTGAAATACACGCGTCACATGCTTGGTTCCATTGCCTTGCTCAACAAAAATGTGGTGGAGTATATGTGCACATACATCTTTTTTCGGACTGCATGTCCAAGAGGACATTAGTGTAACCACTAGGCAAATGCATGTGGACATATTGAATTTTGTCTATTGCATGTCTGTGGGGACATCATAGTGTAGAAATAAAGCCAATGAATGTGCACTAGAAGGACCCCTTGCTTCATCCTCTCACCTCAGAAGCACATTAGTTTTTCCTTCCAATTTGGACATGCCGGGTTCCATTGCCTTGCTCAATCGAATGCAGCGGACATTGCATGTTAGTGAGGACATTATTGTACCAACTAGGCAAATGTACATGCACTGCATGACAACCCTTGTTCATTCTCCCACCTTGATTCTTTCTGCATTGACCAGAGTTTATTCCTTAGGGATCCTCATGTGGTTCAATTTGGAACATTGACAAACTATGACAGACCAGCCTGGCACTTTTGACAGTACACAGCACAAAGTTCCTACTTTAGTTGTTAGAAAAAGATTACAAGGTACAATCCATGAACAACATGAGTATATGAAGAATGAAGAGTATGTACAGGATGCATCGTTTGAATACATGACCATTATATCGTATAATGGTACTCGCTCATTTGTGGCGGTGTTTAGCTTCCATCTGCCTATGTACATCATTGCGTACTGTTGAACAATGCATGCACAATTTCTTCCACATTCTCCCAACATTGCACGGGTGTTTATTGAAATGAAAACGAGGTCAGCGCTTATCACCTGTAGGGGATCCGGAGGTACTTGGGGTATCTAAGAAGGGCATCAATGATACCAAAGCCATGGAGCAACTCTCGATAGAGTTCTCTGATCAATTCCATGTGCCACTCATCTCTGTTTGTGTCCTTTTCATTGCCTTTGATTCTGTCATTGTAGTACAAGATCTGCACGGGGTTCCGGCAGCTAGGAAAATGTGTGTTATCCTAACATGACAGAGTGATTCGTCAACGGCGCCAAGCCTTGTTGAGGATGCCGTACCACATCTCTAGTACATTGTCAAAGCAATAGATCATGTCATCGTAGCAACGGTGAAGATAACTTTTGAGATGGTCTTAGACTCTTATATGGGTCTGGTATTGGGATGGGCGATCAGGTGGTTGATCCCCAACACATCGAAGCTCCTCCTAGCAACCAATGAGCAAGTCATCAATGTTGAAATCATTCATAGTGATGTCGGCGGTGATGGCGAGGACGTGCTGTGATCATTCTCATATGTTGCTTCCATCCTCTCGGAGTTGTGGCATGTTGGCCCATCCTTTCTATCGCGCCATATTCCACATTCCGTTGATGTATGCCTTTACTTGTCTATGCTTGCTGCTCCTTGTCGCTACTTTGCGCTTGCTGTTGATGTTTCCCAATGCTTCTTGGCTCTTATTTGTGCTTGGTGTGCTTGCCGCTGGCGGTAACGGCTTGTCGCTCGCTACCGCGGCTTGTTACGGCGTGTTGCAGCTTCTTCCTGGTAGCCAGTGATGTTCATAGCTCCATTGGTGCTTTCGTGCCTAAAATTGTCAGTGCTCGTCTGTGTTGCCACTACTTGAAATAGTGACAAGCAGCAGCAAGGCTGAGTGTCTCTACTTGCCGTCGATGCGGGCTGTGCTTGTGATGAAATCTTCCTCCTCTAGATATACAAACGCTGTGTCCTCTGCATTGCTTGCTGCTACTTGTCGCGGAGATGCGACTCAGGAAGCGCCAAGAGAACATGCACACAACATTGTGCTTGTGTTCATAGTCAACATTATCGTGTCGCCAAAAAACTATTGGTATACAAAAACTGTGGGATATCTCCCCTCCATCCCGTTCCAAGTTGCCATTTGAATTGCTGGAAGGGCCATTGTAGCCTGCCAAATGGACTCGTCCTGCACCATGTACGCAGATTGATTACGAAGTTGATGTCGGTGGTCTATGTCCCACCTTCGCTGCGTGAAACCAAAGTTACTCAATTGTCTCGAACATCATCACATGTGGTATGGTTTGTCGAACATCTATAAAACACCACTAATGTAAGAAGGCAGAGAGTACACACGTCTACAAGTGTGATATATCTGTTTTTACACTATGAAATCTACAAACAAGGTTCAATCCCGGAAATGGGCCAGCGAAACCGTCATGGAGGCTTTTTGTAACTTTTGTCGGTGCGGACTGTTGTTACGCTCATTCGGAAACTCCAAGGCTACCTGTAATTGATGAGGATGGCAAAGGACGACCACCGATAAGTTTGAGTAGAAGGTATAAAAATGTGATTCCAAAGTACACCTTCTTGTAACCTTTGGTGGGCCAAAATCCGTTTTGTTAAACGACGGGTATTTTGACCGCACAATGGTGGGAGAATCTATAACCACCATACCATTTCCTTTCAATTGGTGTCATCGCATGTTCCCTGCCTCAACGGAACCAGAAGAAAAAGACGACTGTCACTTGAAGAACTCAGTGCCACGTTCAACATGCAAAGACATTTTTCACGTTGCGCTTGCATGTCGCCCAACCAAGAGGTAGGGATTACGACTTGTTAGAAAGCTGAGAATGGAATACTACCAACAAGGTTGTCTTCCACTGGTCGCTTGTTTGCAAACACTAGAGCAATGAAGCGCATAGAATTGCAAAACTGGAGAAAATAGGCGGGCGCCCATTTCCCACCGGACCGGAGTCCGATGCGAGATGAGCAAGGGGCATTGTTGTCACTATTGATTTGCAACTCAAAGACATCTTCAGCGACGGGTGCGGTAGTGCTGATTTCTGCATCGTGGAGCTTGGGTTTTCTCTGTGATACTACAAAACTGCTATATCATGGCAAAGCATGTTTCTACCATGTCACTTCGTGATGCTGGATAATTGAGACATAAACATTGTAGTAGTCGAGTGTTTGACAGTCAATCAAGGTATCTTTGGCGGCTGCCCGTGAGTGAATCCTTTTTATTGCACCGATTAAAACTACTTAAAAATACTTGGTTCTGGTTTTTAATGTGACCAAGCATCAAGGAGGAAAGTCAGAATGCGGAAGCATTGCCCTCTATCTCAATGGTGAGTGATATTGGGCCGATATTGGACATTACACGCAAAGTCAGGAGAAAGGTTCCCGGCTGGAGTGGAGACTCATCGTTTTAGGTACCGATTCGTACGTTCTCAATGTTCACATACATATAAACATCATTATTGTAGCAAACCGTGACTTTATTGTGATGCTAAGATCACGTTAGCATGGCAATGCATCAACACGACAAGGACCGAAAGTGATCTCCTTTGTCATAACTTCTGTGAAGTGATCTGCGCTACGGAAGTACGATTTTGGGTACAGGCGTTACGAGCATGATTTTACATTCGGATGTTGTTTTTGCTGAGATTTGAATTGCAGATGTAGCTATTGTAAGCCGCAAGATTGAAGACATTTTCCAGATGAGTTGGCGTTCAATACCTGTTGAAACCTGCTAATGTCCAGAGTCGTACTCTTCTTTTATTGACGTTCAAATAAGCAAAGTGCCCTGAATGGTTTTCCAACAAAGATCAGGTGAAGGGTGAAGCGATGATGAAGCCAGAATACGGCCTCATCTATCGGTTGCCAACTGTGGAGTTCGTAGAAAAAATGCAAAGTTTTAAACTAGTGAGGACTTTTCACTCTAATTTGGTAATGACGCCAAGTCGGCGCTTACCACGTGCAAATGTACGGGAACATCGATGAAAACCCAAGTTCAGCGAACTCAAGGCGCAACCCTGGTTGGAAGTTGCGCGGTTTGTCAATGATCAGCTAATTGACGGTCTATAACACAATTTTTACTGCGTAATGCAGATGGGGAGTGGTTTATTTGTGCAAGAAAGCAAGCCCTTGCAAAACTCTTGCAACAACTCGCAACTTTGCTTCCCGCCAATGGATGCATGAATCAATAGCAGTAATAGGGCGTCAGTTGAGGCCCCTAGTTTCTGCGCGCTGATTACTTGAAGCATGTATTGGCCACCACTTAAACTGACAGGCACAGGCAACGATACGATTTTTGTTTGTCTATGCACTTTCTCATTAATCTGGAAAAGAAGATAAATCTAAAGTTTGTAAAAGGATGACGATACATGACCAAAAAATTTGACAGGGACAAACAATGCTTTCAAAAACAACTAGAATAAATGGATCAGATTTTATGAATAGAGAAACGAGTAATAAGTTGAAGCATATCCTTAATCAACTTGAAATGAATTTCATATGATGAATGGAACTGATTTCAGAGACATGAGATACTTATACGACCAAATATGTTTCTAGGTGCAAAGTTAAATGCAACTATGAAGTTGTAGTATTAATGAAAGTTTTATAAATCATTATCATGATGTAAGATTTTATCATTTTCTTTTATGAAATTTCGTAACCTCATTAGTTGTCTTGGTCAACATTGAAATTCACAATAAAATCTAAAATCTTAGCAGTTATGATGCAAAAGTCACACTAAAATGAAACATTAACTACATAGCATTCTACATCATGTAGAATTTGAAACAATATGGGTGTATAATTATTTCAATGATTTCAAACTAGGCATAGCATCATGTAGTACTTTACTAAGGATGAAAATGAGAATTTTGAACACATGTAATTGCCGTGGATACAATGACTACAATAAATAGTTGAATAGTGATAAACTGTTTTGGATCTCTTTTTTGTCATAAAGTTACAAAAGAAGGATACATACGTCTCTTATCACACTGAGTTACTGGGTTGCCAACTTTGTCTGCTTTGATGCTTTACTCCACATGACTTTGGAGGAAAAATAATCAGGTGGCCATCCTCGGCCGGGTCATCTCCACGTCGTGCACCCTCAGTTTAGACTAGTTGCCAACATTTTCCCACCCTCACGAGCAACTCTAGCAAAGTACTCGGCATTCTTCGCGGCATGCGTCTGGTCCCAAGAGCTCCATAGCTGTAGTTATGTGAGTCGCACAAAAGATCATCTGTTTCTATGGAAACCCCTTGAGAGTGGTCAACTCGGTGCAAATTGTTAATGGAACATCTTCTTAGGATCTTCTGCGTTGCAAGTTATGATGCTTATTTTACCGTAGACATGCATGTCTTCCGTAAGCTAAAAAGTGGCCGTTAAATTGGCCTGCGATGGCCATCTCCGCGGTACAACTTGCACTTACGGGTCCGTGTGACTTTTCTATGGGTGTGAATGTAGACAAAAACATGTCAAGTAATCTACTGGACGTTTTCAATGCATGTGTGGTTGGATTATGGATTTTTATGAATCCTTTCTTTCATATTTTGTCCCGAAATGTTCAAGACGTGTATTTGTTTAAGCAGGGAGTAATATGGATTGGTCATAAAGACGTTTGCACAATGTGCACGAAGTCCATTGTTTTCACATCCATAGTGGAGGTCAACGAGTGCGGCACATTTTGTGGAGCCAAATGCACAAAGGATTCATGTAGAAGATGTCTTGTATAGTGGCACTTGTACTTTTTGACATGTCGAGATGAATCGTGCTTGATACGGCATAGCATGTACAGTTTGAAGTCATCAGAAATTTCTTCAACGTATGTCAGTGTAATGCTATTAGTGACCTCTGTAATACCTGTCAGATAAATGGAAATCTTGGTACAATGGAGTTTAGTGTACTAGTGGCAAGTTTCCAGATGTTATGAAAGAGTTATTGAAAAGGAATCTACTACCCAGCCATTTTTCTTTTTGTACAGCATACGGTCATAAATGAGCAAGTAAAGCCAATAGTTTGAGCGTAAATAATGTGGTCAATTTCAAAGGGGTTTAGGCTCCTTGTATTGTGGGTGTTTTCATCGCTACTCTCGTATATGTAATGACTGTAGATAAGTAGCATCGGTCATGCATGCTGTTGGAACTTTACAGTGGGTGGTCATCGCAATGGGTTGTTAGTCGACAGTTTACGGTCACTGAAGTTTACTGGCAGTCCACAGCAAAGTATCATGCTGTGTCGAGTTCCCCCGGGCCGTTTTTTGTGGCGTTAGTCGGAAAGGTGGGTCTAATTCGAATGCACAATGGTCCAGAACGACACAAAGTTGTGCATGTACGTATAACAATCTAGCACTTACCCTTTTGGAAATCGATCATCGATGCCTCATTTGCGATATCGATAAAATATCTACATCATCCAACTATCATGCTAATCAATCCTCCAGGTTCGTTAACAAATCATGCCCATTATTGACGATTGTTCGACACACGAACCTGGCCCATTGCACCGAGCTTCTGTTTGTCAATTTTGGATGTAGGTTTGGCGAACACTAGCCCGATTGATGTTTGATGCAGCATTGAATATGTGGCTTCTCTGATGTTTGATCAATTATCGATGTATTGTAATCAAAGTATTCTGCAAGTTTTCTTGCATGTGCCAGCATGCGCTGCAAGAATGATGACGTTGTCAATTGGCGGTAGCTGTTTTCCTATTGAAATTTCTCATGATTTCAAAAAATTGTATCGGCGATCATCATTACATTATTGTAATGATTATACACCGACAAATGTGCTTTAGGTGTACTTTTTCTACCTAGGTTAACGTTTATCAGGTACGCCAAAGACTTATCAGCAAAGTGGCAGTTGGAACCCCCTCTTCTAATTTGGTTGCGGTCAGATTGGCGTGAAGAGGAGGTTTTTGCTTGGGTCAATTACTTATGCTCGTACCATTTCATGAGGTAAAACCGCAAAGTAGAGAGAGAAGAAAACTACTCCCACCGCCAAGAACTGGTGTGAAGTTATTTGCAGTCCGTATAACTAGTTGCCTTGCTTTGATTATGCAAAAAATGTACCGACTAAAAAGGAAACTGACAGGATAAGAAATAGATAAACTTATGGTTGCGATTTGGGGTTCCGTATCAAAACAAATGTTTCTAGACAAGGTCAGTCCATACATGGCTCTACAAGGGTAATTTCAATGGACACACAATACCTTGCAGTTACCAGGAAACTTCATTGCAAGAAATTCATAGATAAAAGCTGAATCATATATTCAGGTTTATCATGAATTGATTGACGATATGAAAATCACATGTGATACATCATCCTTTTACATGAATGATTTGCGCATCAATAGATATCATTGTTCAAGTTGAAATTGATTTATACATAGAGGGAAGAATTCAAATTGATTTTTTTCACTTCTCTCCTAAAATTACGTCATTGAAGAATTTTCAAATGATAACAACAATAGTGTTTGGTCGAATGTATTGAAGTTAACATACACTGTGGGAGCACAGCTTTTCTTGTGATTTGTCGCCTGTTCTACCCTTAAAACCTATAAGACAGTGTTTCGTTTTTTTAAGTAACACTTGGTAAAAGGGGGTGCAGAGATCCCTTAAAAAACCTTCATTGGTGAATTACATACTTAGAGCTTCACTGTAACAAAAAAACAAATTCAATATTGTGTTTTGTGATTTTTTAAACATGAAACATATTTTTGTTCGTGAATACGTTTGCTAATAATATCATATTCTTATGGAAATTGTGCATGGTATTATGTAACCATGTTAGAAAGTCAGTATAACTTGCGCTTGTTATTGAATGAAAACATAAGATGTTTGGAATAAAAGATAAGATAATTATATTTTCATATATGTAGATGACATGTTCAATCTTCAAAACAATTACTGAAATCCTTGCTGATAAAAGTTTTGTAAAGAAGACTTATTTTCAAACAAATCGAAACTATAGCTTTACTATTCTTATCTTTTAGTCTGATCACAAATTTTTAAGATTGGAAAAAACATTTTAAATACAGACTTGTGTTTGATTTCAATGAGAATTCATGTAATCCGAGCATCATCTCTGAATGAATATAGGTATCATAACTTTTCAAATGCAATTAGTTTTTGATTTTTAATTATAGCTATGATGAAAAATTGAAATGATGCAAATCAGCAAAAACAATCATTATTTCAAACATTGCAGTCAACTCAAAAGCTATTTCAAAAGTTGAGAACCTCAAATTATGTTGAAATTAGTCAAGTGAAAAATTTAACTTCACAGTCTATTGACAAGACTTCTGTTCTATCTCAAAAAAAAATGAAGAAAAAACGGTTTTTTATAATTGTTTTCGTTTTGTATTGCAGAAATAGAAGATATATAAAAATTATAAAAGAAAACTTTCTCCATTGTTTCCTTCTTTTGTGCAGTGGCATCCTTTAAATTTATTTATCATTCGGTTTTTTCTCTACATCTGTCGAGAACTCATATCTGAACTTTGATCTCCTAGCTGACTTTTCCTATCATTTTACGTATTTGGTGGTACATGGATTGTGTTTAAGGAGGGAAGAAATTAGTTCTCTGTCTTGCAAATAACATGGTACCGGTTATAGGCAGTAGAAATAGTTTTATTCTCTCTTATTAGCGGTGTTTCTTTGCAAAGTGATATGAGCCCAAGTACTTGACCCTTTTTTCTTTTCATCCCTTGCATTAGTCCAAGGTACAACTTGTCTTCTGGACTCATTTCGTTTTCCTCTTCTGCTTCCTGCTTGATTTTGGACCATTTTTCACAAGATACCAATCAAGTCTCCTTAGGTTTTGTGCAGATGGCCTCACATGGGCGATTAATTGAGGTCATCCATGTAACGTCTGGGGTTGAAATCCGGTTGAAAGGCAATTTTTACCAAACATGCCGTTCTTCGAAGACGTAGTTTGACAGACCATTGACTCGTGACACCTGTGGAAAATGCCGAGCCTACATGGTCGTTACACGAAGGTCACATCCACATGAGCTCGAATGAAATTTTGTACATCATGTAGTAAATTCAAGTTCTTGAGAGTGTACTCGGATTCATCGGGGAAAAACGCATACCTTGAAAGGCTCAAGCTTCATGCTCAAGGAATCTTTGGCCACTTTGCTGCTGCCAGTCCAGTTGCCTGCAGACCAGTGTTGGGGACTCCCTACATCATCTTCAATGTTATTGCCACTTTGTCTCCCCGGGCCTCGTGCAGCATACCGTGCCACAGATTGTGCTCTTGGCATATCAATTCGTCGCCTAACGCCCCGGCTCTGGCCTGGCTTGGGAAAACAATGCGGACATTGTTTGCCATGGATGTTTGGCTGACAGTGGGGGCATGTGTTGATGTTCTTCCTCTGTGTCCACTTTTCCAGCATCGGATCATAGTTGAATAGGCCCTTAAAGTTGTGAACGTCAAGATCAGTGACAACACACCTGAAAGACATGAGTACGAAGAGTGAGTAAAGATGAAACAGCTACAGACGAAAATTGGTGAGGCTGTAGGGTTGGAACGTACTGTTGATCGTAGCATGGCATTACCCTCGCTTCGCTTTCAAGTTTCCCGGGACCATCGTGCTGCCTCTTGGAAGTTTTTCTCCCATTGCAATCCATGCCAATGCAAATCCACATTACACCCCAACCAATTGCGTCTTGAACATCGTCTTTGTCACAGGTCCACATGCCATAGAGATCAGACGGCGATGGAAAGCGCTTCCGCTCATCATCGTACAACTTTACAAGTTGGGCAACCGTGACCTGTTTGCCAAACTGCTGGCAGATGTGACAACGCACATTGAGGCTGCTAGCATTTGTATAGAGAAGATTGATATCTATGGGAAAACGCCTCCGCATGTTAGGCGTCAGACTTCGTGGACGCAGTCTACACTTCAACTGATGTCGAGCGCAGGAGTTGGGCTGATGGCCTCCGCGCCCATGGTTGCAAGGCATGTGGTTGTCGATGCAGCGATAACAGCATCAGCAATTTTGCTGCTGATGCTGTTGTCACTGCTTGTGGCGCTGACACTTGGGACAGCTCTTGAGAGCTTTTCAGGAGGAGGCACTGGCGGCAGTTGCCGCTGCCTCATCAGCGACATTGGCCTTGGCCATCAGAGACTGGCTGTTGCTGTTGCCGCTGCTAGCTCCCAAGGACTCGGGGACAAGAGCAGTCTGCGGCTAGTGTTTCAGTTGTTTCTAAGCCGATATAGGCACCATTACCCGCTTCGGTAAGTTGATAACTACTGAAGTATCCGTGTTAACCATCCACTCATTATGAGTTACCTACTTTGAATGCCGATGAGGGCACATGTACCCGGTTCGACGGTCAATACAAGTAAGAACAGTAGTTTTTGTAGTCAAAATCATCAACGATGATTAATTATCTTGTTAGTCAATGCAACATCAAGTACTAGATACGATGGTCAGTGTAAGCAGACATCCGTTTCGATGATCAAAGTACCATGAACTACTTGTTCCGTTAGTCGATGCATGACAAAGTACCAGGTTTCATGGTCGATGTAGACACAAGTACTCTTTTGATTCTCGTAACTCTGGTGACGGGCCGCCTTATGTCAATGGCCAATATTCGTCCTCCGGCTCTGTACATACTGTCAATCACGTGTTCTTAGTGGTTGGAGTGAAATGTTTGTCCACACCGTCATGAACATAAGATAATGCGCAAAAGGTTAGACAATTTATTTGAACAAAAAGGAGCCTCCTTGCCACTTGATGAATCCAACCAATGCGACTTGGATTGACGTCCACATTGTGAATGGAGATAAGCCATACATATCTTTCAAAGATAAGGGAAGACTTATTTTGTGGAAAATTTTCAAATGACGATCCCTATCCGTCAGATTCTCCATAGCTTTAGCTGTGTCAAAGTGAAGTCGTTTATCAGTTTCCTAGGGATTTGCCCCCAAAATTGGGGGAAACACGACAAGTGTAAAGCACTGACATATTACACGATGCTAATTCGTCACAAATGCAACGTACATGTGATTGCATCACATGAATGTCTTCTATCGTATGGTAGATGTAAGCAAACATACCCGTTTCGATGATCGAAGTACAATTAGCTACTTGTTTTGTTAGTCGATGCAACACAAAACACCAATATTTGTCCTCCTGACGGGCCGCCTTATGTTGGCGGCCAGTATTTGTCCTCCTGACAGGCCGCCTTATGTCGGCGGCCAATATGTGTCCTCCGCCTCTGAGTACATCATCGAGCACGTGTTCTTTGTTGTTGCGGTGGATTCCTTGTCCACGTCGGCATGAATATTAGATAACGCCCTATATGCACAACATTTGATTTGCACAAGAAGCGGCCTCCTTGCCACTTGAATCATCCAAACAAAACAACTAGGATTGACGTCCACATTGTGACTGGCAATAAGCCATACATATCCATCAAAAACAAGGGCAGACTCATTTTGTGGAAACTTTTAAAACGACAATCCCTATCTGTCAGGTTCTCAATATCGTTTGCTGTGGCAAAGTGAGGTCATCTTCGGGCTGCTAGCAATTGGCCGCCAGAATCTGGGGAAACACAGCAAGTCTAGAGCGCGGATAGATCAGATGACGCTGACGTGTCACAAATGCAACATACATGTGGTCGCATCACATAAGCTGCTTCTATCTTATGGTCGATGTTAGAAGACATACCCGTTTCGATGATCGAAGTACAATTAACTACTTGTTTTGTCAGTCAATACAAGACAAAGTTTCGGGTTTGATGGTCGATGTAGACATAAGTATTCGTCATAACCCTAGTGATAGGCCGCCTTATGTCGCTCGGAAATGTGGTGACTTGAACCCACCCCTGTAACGATGTTCTTTTTGTTTGTCATCATGTTGCTTTGCAATGCTTAATGAGTATGCTTCAAGAGGCATGATTTAAGAAGCATGCTTTATGAGGTATG
The DNA here is from genome assembly GCA_023375785.1 of Penium margaritaceum. Classification (NCBI taxonomy): domain Eukaryota; kingdom Viridiplantae; phylum Streptophyta; class Zygnematophyceae; order Desmidiales; family Peniaceae; genus Penium; species Penium margaritaceum. The sequence continues at coordinate 54,200 of SZWC01013487.1, read as the reverse complement.
GACTAAGAACCATGCTTTAAGAGGTATGAACTAAGAGGTATGAACTGAGAAGCCTGCTATTGCTATTTCAAGATGCATGATTTGAGATGCATGCTTGAAGATACATGCCTTGAGATGCTTTTATATGAATTCTTTCATAATGTTTTTGAGATACATACTTCAAGATGCATGCTTTGAGATGCATGCTTCAAGATGCATGCTTTGAGATGCTTTCATATGCATGACTTCATTAATTCTTTCAAATGCATGCTTCAAGGTACATGCTTTCAGATGCATGCTTCAAGATGCATGCTTTGAGATGCTTTCATATGCATGCTTGAATGAATGCTTTTGAGATGCATGCTTCAAGAAGCATGCTTTCAGATGCATCCTTCAAGATGCATGCTTTGTGATGCTTTTAAATGCATGTTTTCATATCTTTTTGAGATACATGCTTCAAAATTCATGCTTTGAGATGCATGCTTCAAGATGCATGCTTTTACATGCTTTCACATGCATTCTTTCATGAATTTGTTTAGATGCATGCTTCAAGATGCATGCTTCAAGATGCATGCTTTCACATGCATGTTTCAAGATGCATACTTTCAGATGCATGCTTCAAGATGCATGCCTTTAGATGCTTTCATATGCATGCATTGAGATGCTTTCATTTGCATTCTACCAAGATGCATGCTTTCATGTGCATGCTTTGATATGCAATCTTTCAAGATGCATGCGTTGAGATGCATTCATATACATGATTTCAAGAATGTTTTGACATGCATTCCTCAAGATGCATGCTTTAAGATACATGCTTTACGGTTCTTTTGTATGCATGCTTTCATGATTTGTTTGAGATTCATGCTTCAAGATTCATTCTTTAAGATGCATGCTTCAAGATGCATGCTTTGATATGCTTTTAAGGGCATGGTTTCATGATTCTTTTGAGATGGATGCTTTACAATCCATGCTTTGAAATGCAGGCTTGGAGATTCATTCTTTAAGATGCTTTTATGTGCGTGCTTTAATGCTTTTTTTCATGTGCATGCTTCAAGATGCATGCTTTGAGATATATGCTTCAAGATGCATGCTTTGAGATGCTTTCATATGCATGCTTGCATGATTGTTTTAGATGCATTCTTCAAGATGCATGCTTTAAAATGCATGCTTCAAGATGCATGCTTTGAGATTCTTTCATATGCATGCTTACATGGATTTGTTTAGATGCATGCTTCAAGATGCATGCTTCAACATGTATGATTTTGGATGCATGCTTGAAGATGCATGCTTCCAGATGCTTTCATATGCGTGCCTTGAGATGCTTTCATATGCAGGCTTTCAATTTGCATGCTTTGAGATGCTTTCAAGAATTGTTTGACATGCATGCTTTAAGATGCATGCTTCAGATGCATGCTTCAAGGTGCATGCTTTGATACTCTTTCATATGCATGGTTTCACAATTTGTTTGAGATGAATGCTTCAAGATGCATGCTTTCAGATCCATGCTTCAATGTGCATGCTTTGAGATGCTGTCATATGCATGATTTCATGATTTTTTGGAGATGCATGCTTCAAGATGCATGCTTTCATATGCATACTTCAAGATGCATGCTTTGAAATGCATTCAAAGGCATGCTTTCATAATTTTGTTTAGATGCATGCTTTGAAATGCATGCTTCAAGATTCATGCTTCGAGATGCTGTCATATGCATGCTTTCATTATTGTTTTGAGATGCATGCTTTGAGATTCTTTCATAGGCATGCTTTCATTAATCTTTCAGATGCACGCTTCAACATGCATGCTTTCAATTTGCATGCTTTGAAATGCATGCTTGAAGCTGTATGCTTTGAGATGTTTTTTTATGCATTATTTCACATTTTTCTTGAGATGCATGCTTCAAGATGCATGCTTTGAGATGCATGCTTCAGGATGCATGCTTTGAGATGCTTTCATATGCATGCTTGAATGAATTGTTTTGAGAAGGATGCTTCAATAGGCATTCTTTCAGATGCATCCTTCAAGATGCATGCTTTGAGATGCTTTTGTATGCATGCTTTCATGCGTTTTTGAGATACGTGCTTCAAACTACATGCTTTGAGATGCATGCTTCAAGATGCATGCTTTGACATGCTTTCACATGCATGCTTTCATGAATTTTTTTAGATGCATGCTTCATGATGCATGCTTTCAGATGCATGCTTCAAGATGCATGACTTCAGATGCTTTCATATGCATGCTTTGATATGCATGCTTTGATATGCATGCCTTCATATGAAAGCTTTCAAGATGCATGCTTGAGGTGCTTTCATATGCACGAGTTCAAGAAGTTTTTCACATTCATGCGTCAAGATGCATGCTTTCAGATTCATGGTTCAAGATTCATGATTTAAGATGCTTTCACATGCATTCTTTCATGATTTTTTTGAGGTGTATGCTTCAAGACGCATGCTTGGATATGATTTTAAAAGGCATGTTTTCATGATTCTTTTGAGATGCATGCTTTGAAATGCACGCTTGAAGATGCATGCTTTGACATGCTTTTATGTGCATGCTTTGATGCTTGTTTTCATATGCATGCTTCAAGATGCATGCTTTGAGATGTTTTCATGTGCATGCTTGCATGATTTGTTTTGGATGCATGCTTCAAGATGCATGCTTTGAGATTCTTTCATATGCATGCTTTCATGAATTCATTTAGATGCATGATTCAACATGCGTGCTTGAATATGCATTATTTCAGATGCATTCTTGAATATGCATGCTTTCAGATGCTTTCATATGCGTGCCTTGAGATGCTTTCATGTGCATGCTTCCAAGATACATGCTTTCATATGCATGCTATCAAATGCATGATTTCATATGCAGGCTTTCAATTTGCGTGCTTTGAGATGCTTTCAAGAATTGTTTGAGATGCATGCTTCAAGATGCATTATTTGAGATGCTTTCATATGCATACTTTCATACTTTTTTGAGATGCATGCTTCAAGATGCATGCTTTCAGATGACTTCTTTAAGAGGCATGCTTTGATATGCTTTCAAAGGCATGCTTTCATGATTTTGTTGAGATGCATGCTTTGAAATGCATGCTTGAAGATTCATGTTTTGGGATGCTTGTATATGTATGATTTTATGATTATTTTGAGATACATGCTTCAAGATAGATTGCTTTGAGATGCATGCTTCAAGATGTATGCTTTGAGATGCTTTCATATGCATGCTTGCATGATTTGTTTGAGATGAATGCTTCAAGATGCATGCTTTCAGATGCTTTCATATGCATGCTTTCATGAATTTGTTTAGATGCATCCTTCAAGATGCATTCTTCAATATGTATGATTTCAGATGCATGCTTGAAGAAGCATTCATATTCGTGCCTTGAAATTATTTCATATGCATGCTTGCAAGATGCATGCTTTCATGTGCATGCTTTCATATGCATGCTTTCAAATGAAGGATCTTAATTTGTATGCTTTGAGATCCTTTGAAGAATGTTTTCACATGCATGCTTCAAGATGAATGCGTTCACATGCATGCTTTAAGATGCATGCTTTGAGATGCTTTCATATGCATGGTTTCACGATTTGTTTAAGATGCATGCTTCAATATGCATGCTTTTAGATCCATGCTTCAAGATGCATGCTTTGAGATTCTTTTAGATACATTCTTACATGATTTGTTTTACATGCATCCTTCAAGATGCATGTTTTGAGATGCATGATTCAAAATGCATGCCTTGAGCTGCTTTCACATGCATGCTTTCATGAATTGTTTTGGAATCATGCTTCAGGATGCATGCTTTCAGATGCATGCTTCAAAATGCATGCTTTCAGATGATTTCATGTGCATGCTTTGAGATGCTTTCACGTATGATTCTACAACGCATTCTTGCATATGCAAGCATTCATGTGCATGATTTCATATGCTGGCATCCAGGATGCATGCTTCGAGATGCTTAAAATGTATGATTTGACGAATTGTTTTACATGCATGCTTCAAGATGCATGATTTCAGATGCATCCTTCATCATACATGCTTTAAGTTGCTTTCATGTGCATGCATTCATTATTTTTTTTAGATGCATGCTTCAAGATGCATGCTTTCAGATGCACGCTTCAAGATGCATGCTTTGATATGATTTCAAAGGCATGCTTTCATTTGCTTCAGATGCTTGCTTCAAGATGCATGCTTTGAGATGCATTCTTGAAGATGCATGCTTTGAGATGCTTTTTCCTGCATGTTTTCATGATTTTTTTGAGATTCATGCTCACAATGCATGCTTTGTGATGCATGCTTCAAGTGGCATGCTTTGAGATGCTTTCATGTTCATGAATTCATGAATTGTTTACATGTATGCTGCAAGATGCATGCTTCAATATGCATGTTTTGAGATGCTTTCATATGCATGCTTGCAAGATTGTTTTAAGATGAATGCTTCAAGAAGCACGCTTTTAGATGCATACTTCAAGATGCATGCCTTGGTATGCTTTAACATGCATGTTTTGATGAGTTTTTTTAGATGCATGCTTCCAACTGCATGCTGTGAGATGCATGCTTCAAGATGCATGCTTTGACATGCTTTCACATGCATGCCTTCATGATTGTTTTTTTATGCATGCTTCAAGATGCATGCTTTAAGATGCATGCTTTTAGATGCATTGTCAATATTGCATGCTTTTATATGCTTTGATATGCATCCTTTGAGATGCCTTCATATCCATGTTTCAAGATGCATGCTTTGAGACGCTTTCACATTCATTCTTTCAAGAATTGTTTTACATGCATCATTCAAGATGCATGCTTTCAGATGCATGCATCAAGAAATATGCATCAAGAAACATGCTTCAAGCCTGGGTATTGGGCTTGGGAGTGCACGGCTCCCAAGAAGGAAGACGGATATCATGGTAGTAAACATGAGGGGAAAGGAAAGGGTAAGGAGTTGACGAACATGATGGCTGAGAGCGTGACGGCAACCAAGGAAGTGGCACTGCTCAAGTGTGGAGCCTACGGGCTGTTGAAGTGACCCAATAGAACTGGGGAATGGACACCAACATGGAGGCCATGATCTTCCTCATGGCGCTACCTGGAAGCTGGGGCCCTCTGATCACTGTCTTTGGCGGTTGGAAGGAGGAGGATTTGACGTATGAGACATTGTCTAGGAACGTGCGCAACAAGGCCATGCATTGCAGCAGTAGAGGGGCTAACATGTGAGCCTATATTGCACAATACGGTGGTTGTGGAAACATTTCCTCTTCAAGTTAGAGCAGCATCGGAAGCGGTGGCGGTGAGGAAAAGGTAATGGTGTTCGTGGAAAGAGTTCAAAGCGTCCTCGGAAGTGTCACAGTTGTAGCAAGCCTGGGCATTGTGCACGCGAGTGCAGGGCTCCCAAGAAGGAAAACTAATATCATGCTAGTAGATATGAGGGTAAAGGAAAGGGTAAGAAGGAGTTGACGAGTTTGATGGCTGACAGCGTGCCGGCAACCAAGGGAGCGGCAATACTCAAGCTTGGAGCCTACAGGCTTGACTCTGGCACGAACCACCTCTCTTCAAAGGAGAACGATGGGTTCATCTCCATTGGGGACACTGAATATCGCTTCAGGTGTACTAATGGCAGCCTTCTCCATGCACAAGGCAAGGGTGATAAGTTGATCAGCATCAATGTAAACGTTGTTGAAAAAGACTTGAAGCTGGAGAACGTCGTCTACATGCTGTATCTTGCGGCAAACCTCCAATCCATGTCCAAAATCACGAACCACGACATGACGGTCATCTTCACAAAGGAGGCCGTGATTGTCAAGAAAAAGGACATCAAGATCTCATATCCCAATGAGAGTCTCATCGCACAGATCCCAAGAGTTGATGGGTTGTACGTGCTGCAGACCACACATCTTTAAGAGCCCATGTCTCCAAAGCATGATGTCATTCCACAAGCCGTCACCATGGCGGAAAACCCCACCGACACCGATGCTTAGTTGAGGCACACCCGTTTTGGCCATGTGGCCGATAGCACACTACAAGCTATGCAGTTGCACCTCATGGGATGGAGGGATGCAAGGCCTATTAGAACTCGAGGAGAGAAGGAGCCTTGGAGCAGCGAGCATGGTGGAATTGAAGGGCATCACTTGTGCTGAGGAATGGTTGTCAAATCACTCAAAATGATGGAGTACATATAGAGCTAGAGCTTGGGCAAGTTAGCCCTCTCACAAGCCACACCTCTTAGCCATGGAGGCTAAGGCTCACACACTAGAGTCCATACTATCACACAAGACACGAAATCACCCTGGCAATCAGGCTGACCACTCACACATGACCTAGAGAGCTAGAAAATGCTCTCGAGGCACACTCCTAGTCGTCACATAACCCACAATCCCATGGAGAATTTCCATGAATCCATGGCTAGCACAGAAGGATCTCACCTCACCTAAAAAATAAGGAGACGTACCTTTTTCCTAGTCAGCACACTCTGACAAGGCAACCCAAGAATCTAGGACCTTTTTGAATATTTCTCCCATGAAGTCTTGACCCCGGACCTCTTGCGTTTTCTCAGGCTAAGGCATGGAGCCATCAACCATGGTCACCCAGATATCGACGGTCGATGACCTCGAAAACTTTGAAAATTCATATCTTCCATTCCCATCGTTGGATCAGCCTCAAACTTTAACCGTAGACATTTTTCCACCTGATCTTCCTAATGGTTGAGTGGGATCGACGGTCAGAGTAGGCATGTGGTAGTTTCCTGCAACTTGTTCCTGTGGACTTGAAGCTGAGCCGCATGGCTCCTTCCCCGACAATCTCCCATTTTGTCACAGTCGTAGTGGGCTGAATCCACATGCCTTCATGTAGAAGCTGCTTTTCATGGGTAACTAGCTTGGTATAAAAATCAGCGACCAGCTTGCTTGTTGGAGTAAACTCGAGCTTGATAGCACCCTCCTAGACCATGTACCTAATGAAGTGATATGTGATATCAATATGCTTGGTGCATGCATGGTGTTCAGGTTTCTTGGCAAGTGAAATTGCGCTCTGATTATCGACCCACACAGGAACTGGAACTATTGTACTCTTACTCATCTTTGCCATGAGACACTGAAGCCAAACTGCTCCCTTGGCTCCAAAGCTAAGAGAGACGTACTCGACTCTGTGCTTGAGGTGGCCACGACCACGTGCCGCTTGTTGCACTTGCTGATGGCCAACCATTCATGAGGGACACATATTCAAAGATTGACTCGGTTCTCAAGGTTTGAAGCCCAATATGCGTCTGTATAGTCAATGATGTTATTGTTGTTGTTCTAGATGATGCCGATGATGATTGTTCCAGCAAGGTAGCAAAAGATTTGCATCACTGCCTCATGGTGCTCAGGTCTGGGGTTTGCCATGTGTTGGCTCAAAACGCTATCAGCCTGTGCAAGGTCCGGCCTGATTGCAACCATCAGGTACATGAGGCTACCAACGACGCTTTGGTACTTTTGTCGCTTAGCTGCACTTGCTTCTCGATTGAAACTCACGAGGTACTGTCGCGTCTCTAGCGGCATACCGATGGGTTTTACCTGTGCCATGCCAAACTGCTGGAAGACATCCTTGATGTAGCAGCTCTGCAATAGTGGGGGAGAGCGTGTTTAGCGGTCACGCGTGATCTGGATACTGAGGAAGTGTAATGCATCCTCAAGATCAGACATCTTGAAGCGCTCCTACATGGCTTCCTTGATCTCTAACAATGCAAACATAGTATTGGAAAGAAAGAGTATGTCATCTATATACACGATGATGATAAGGACCTCATCCTCATGCTACCACTCATAGACGCTGTAATCACACTCGTTGCGCTCGAACCCCATGCATTGCAACGCCGCATCCAACTGCTGGTTCCAAGCACGCGACGCTTGCTTGAGGCCATACAGCCACTTCTATAGCTTGCAAACTAGGTGAATCTCACAGTCTGGCCATCCATGACGAAACCCCTCTGGCTACTCCATAAAATCCCCCTCTTTCAGGTCACCGTTCAGGAACGTCAACTTGACGTCCATGTGGTGAATCTCACAGTCCGCAGCTACTGGATAAGAAAGGAGCGTGCGCATAGAGACAAACTTTCCAACCAGAGCAAGGGTTTCTGTGTAGTCGATGCCTTCCTGCTACAAGTAGCCCTTGGCGACCAGCCTTGCCTTGTACATTTCCAGGTTGCCATATGCTCCTCGCTTCATCTTGAACACCCACTTGCACTTGATCACTTACGACTAGGTGGATGCTCAGTTAGATCCCACGTACCGTTGTTGAGCTGCGACTATATCTCCTTTGCAAAGCTTGCGCCCAATCTTCTGCAACTGGTTCAGCCATGGCCTTCTACAACGTCGGCTCACCAGAGTCTGCTACAACTGCAACGTTCATCTGGTCTTGGTTTAGGAGCATCTAGAAATGCCCATGCTCACCAGGCTTGAAGCGCAACCCGAGAGGGTACCTTCGACCAGATGCTGGAGCTTTAGTACGCGGCTCGCACGATGCTGCTGGCACAACTACTCCTGCTGATGGTGGTGTATCTTCTTCTTCTGCTGTTGCCAATGAGGCCGCTATGTATCCAGCATCAGACATGGGAGAATCGAGTGGTTCTCCCACTGTCACGGTAGCGCAAGGGTCAAGAGAGACGGGCAAAATGCGTGCTCCCATTGCTACGTCAGCTGCTAGTTCTGCTGCTTCCTTGCAAATCATGTTGGTACAAATGATATTGCTTTTGTTGAAAATGACATCCCTCAAGATGATGACGTGGCCAGTATCCCTCTCGTAACGACCATATGCCTTGCTCGCCATGTCATACCTAATCATCAACATTTGTGCGCTCTTTGCATCCCATTTCTATCGCTCCTCTTTGGGCACGTGCATGTGCCCCAAGCTTCTCAACGTGCAAAGATGACCAACGGTCGGCCTCCTGCCAAGCCACGCCTCGTAAGGCGTCATCTGCTCCAGGGCCTTGCTTGAACTACGATTCTTGATGTATTCCGTAGTGCTCACTACTTCGGCCCAAAAGTCGTGGGTCAGCCAAGCCGCGAGTAGCATGGAGTGTGCCGACTCAACGATGGTGCGGTTGGCACATTCTGCTACGCTATTCTGCTGCGGCAAGTATGGCGCAGTGCATTGCGCCTTGATGCCTGCACCTACAAAGTAGTCCTTGAACTCCTTTTTCAGGTAGTCTCCACCGCGGTCGCTCCGCAGCGCCTTGATCTTCTTACTTGGCTGGTTCTTGACCATGGCCTTGAATTCTTTGAACCTGTGAGATCAGTCATCCTTGGAGGAAAGGAAGTACACAACAGTGTAACCGCTGAAATCGTCAATGAAGGTGACAACATACTTAGAGCCTCCAAAGCTCTAGGTCTGCATTGGGCCAGACAAGTCAGTGTGGACCGGCTCCAACACCTCTTTCGTACGCTCCCGTGCACCTTAGAACGCCTCGCGATGCTGCTTCCCCTCCAAAGAGCCGATGCATAACTACTGCTCAAAGTTAAAGATGATAGGCAAGTCACGGGCCATCTGCTTTGTTTGAAGCTGCTACAAGGCACACATGTCGATGTGGACGTAGCGCGCATGCCAGATTTTGCCATCTGTGGCCTACACCACTGCTGCAAGACTTTGCTTGAGCGGGATCTTCGTCGCCCCCAGCAGGCGGTACATATCGCCTTCCCTCAACAACCTGGCCAACTCCTCTACGGTTTCCTTGTCGAGGATGTAGCCATAGTCGTTGTCAAAGATAAACTACAGTCCTGTGTTGATGACAGAGGACACTGAGAGAAGGTTAAATGCAGCATCAGGTACATACAGCATGCCATGGAACACTCCCATTCAATGCCATGCAAGGTCTCTAACCACATCTCCATAATCCCAATCCCCTCAGCATACACCACCCGATTATCTTGTAAAGCAATCGAACGGAGCGAATGGAGAGCAGCTGCGTAAACCACTCCTTGTGGTGCATCAGGCTCTTGGTACACCCGGAGTCCTTGTACCACACCAGATTTGCCTTCTCCTTCAGCTACATATCAGATTTCAACATAAAGAGGGGGACGCGTACCTCCTTGGCCACGTTCATGTCGCCAAAATGGCACACGCCGGTCTGGTTATGCTACTGTTGCTGCTGCCGACGTTGTAGTGACTAGAGCTCTTTTGCGATGGAGATTCTTGCTTTTGCTGGTATTGCTACTGCTCTTTCTGGTCCCTTTAGAGCTTGAAGCACTCTTTTTTGAAGTGCCCCACTTTCTCGCAATAGTGGCACTGGCCCTTCTTCTTGTCTCTCTGCTGCCCTGACTTATGCTGTTGCTGGTTGAGTGAGTCCATGGCCATGAAAACTGCTTTACTATTGTTGTTGCAGTCAGGGCGCTTTGTTGTATTGCGACACAATTCTACCTATAAGGTACGTGCAGATGAAGTCCATGTTAAGAGTCGGCTAGCACTCCAACGTCGCATGCATCGTATCATAACTCGTGAGGAGTCGCCTTTGTAAGAAAACGACAAAGCGCGTGTCTTCCACAGGGTTGCCGGCCGCTTTCAGCTGCTTTGCAAGCTCCTTTACCTTATCAAAGTACGCCTCCATCTCTTCACCACCGTGCATTTTCAATGCCATCATCTTCTCCTCCAAAATCATGAGGAATGCAAGATCCTTCTTCTCAAACGTCTTGCACAACATGTTCCATCCCTCTTTTGTAGTAGCCTCATCACTCATGTACTCAAGATGCGGGTTGGAGATGGTGTTGACTACCGGCCTGTAGGCCTGCCTGTCCTTCCACTCCTGACATGTCGCCACTGCAGTTCTAGATGTTGCACCTTTCTACGGCGTCTTTCTGCCACCACCTCTGCTACTGTGATGCCTTTTTCCTATGGAGGCGAAACACGCTCGTCGCCGCTCACAACCTCCCACAAGTCCCTTTCCTCCAAAAGGAGGCAGGTACAGATCTACCAAAACGTGGAGTTGGCATGTCCTTCCAGCCTCTCCAAGGGCTAAGCTACTGTTACCATGCCTACGGCTGCCACTTTGAGCTTTGGTGATACTCAACGCTACTGCTGAGTGACGGCGCTACCCTTGCTTCTGTTGCTGCTTCTCCCATGAATTTGTCTAGTAGGATATGTACTATGTAGGCCAGTAGACTAAGAATTTGGAAAGACTGAGCCCAGTATAGGAAATTTCACCTAAAAACGTTCATATCGGTCCATAAAACAAGGTCATGAATACGGGATTTTCGAAGATATACCCTTTTGAAAACAAGGTATGCTGTTTCTCCTACCCTAGCTCACGTCAGCCAGCTGGTATACGGCGCTTCTCCCAAATGTATCAATGGAAGCAATGTTTTTTTTATGAATGGAAAGTTATTAAAAAATACTTCAATTCGTATGTGCTATTTTTTAAAGTTGACAAAGAAACAAGAGACTTATGTTCATCACAAGGCGACAGTCTTATTCAGAGAGAAGAGTGTAGCCCTGGCCAACCTCGTTTTGAGCATTACTCTCAATACAACTGTTGGATCTTTGCAATTTTGTGCTTGTTCGGACGCTTGTCTTTTTAATTTGAAGATCAAGTGGTTGATTGTCAAACTTGGTAAAGGTTTGACCCCAACCCGTCACTTTCAAAGTGACAGCCTGTCCTGGCTGAAAGTGGCAGAACTTGGCTCTGATACCACGTGTTTGAACTGGAGGAGAGAGAGAGCCTTGGAGCAGCAAGCATGTTGGACTGGAAAGGTACCTCTTGTGCTAAAGAATGGTTGATAAATCACTCAAAATGATACAGTACGTATAGAACTAAAGCTTGGGCAAGTTAGCCCTCTCGTAAGGCACACCTCTTAGCCATGGAGGCTGAAACTCACACACTAGAGTCCATAATCTCACACATGGAAGGAAATCAACCTAGCAATCAGGCTGACTACTCACACACAACCTAGAGAGCTAGAAAATGCTCTCATGGCACACTCCTAGTCGTTGCATAACCCACTATCCCATAGAGAATCGCCATGTGTCCATGGCTAGCACAGAAGGATCTCACCTCACCTAAGAAGTAAGGAGAGGTACCTTTTTCCTAGTCTGGACACTCGGACAAGGCAACTCAAGAATCTAGGACCTTTTTGGATATTTGTCCCATCAGGTCTCAACCCTGGACCTCTTGCCTTTTTCTGTTCTCAGGCTAAGGCATGGAGCCATCCCCCATGGTGACTCAGATATCGACGGTCGAGGACTCCACAAACTTTGAAAATCCACATCTCCTAATCCAAATGTTGGATCGGCCCCAAACTTGGACCGTAGAGAGATTGCCACCTGACCTATTCAATGTTGAGGTAAAATGGGCAATCAATACAGCCATCTACTAGTTTCTTTGAACTTGCTCTCGTGGACCTGAAACAGGGGCGCATGGCTCTTTTCCCAAAAACGCCAAGGATAACGGAAAGTGCAAAACGTGGTGTGAGCCATGCCTCTAGAGAAAGGTAAGAAAAAAGCCCTTTGAGTGTAATGGACAAGGTGCGACAGTAATCTTCGACCTGATTCACTCTGATGTTTGCGAACCATTGCGCACCCCTTCAAACGGACGCAACAAGAATTTCTTGACCTTGTTGGATCTCGAGGACAAAGGGAGCCTTGAAACAGCGAGCATGTGGGACTGGAAGGGCATCACTTGTGCTGAAGAATGGTTGTTGAATCACTCAAAATGATGGACTACATATAGAGCTAGAGCTTGGACAAGTCAGCCCTCTCACAAGCCACACCACTTAGCCATGGAGGCTAAGACTCACACACTAGAGTCCATAATCTCACAGAAGGGAGGAAATCAGCCTAGGAATGAGGCTGACCACATTCACACACGACCTAGAAAGCTAGAGAATGCTCTTATGGCACACTCGTAGTGGTCACATAACCCACAAACCCATGGGGAATCGCCATGTGTCCATGGCTAGTACACAAGGATCTCACCTCACCTAAAAAGTAAGGAGAGGTACCTTTATCCTAGTCAGCACACTCTGCCAAGGCAATCCTAAGACCAAGGGCCTTCTTGGATATTTCTCCCATTAGGTCTTGACTCTGGACCTCTTGCCTTTTTCTTTTCTAAGGCTAAGGCATGGAGCCATCACCCATGGTCAACCAGACATTGACGGTTCATGACCCCCGAGACTTCGAAAATTTATATCTCCCAATCCGACTGTTGGATCGGCCTCAAACTTGAACCGTAGAGATTTTGGCACTTGATCTTTCCAATGGTGAAGTCGGAGCAGGCATCTGGTACTTTCCTAGAACTTGCTCCTGTGGACCTGAAACTGAACCGGATGGTTCCTTTTCCAACAGGAAGTACTCGAGGGACTGAAAGGTCCAGAGGGCAACGTTCTTAAACTAGTTGAAGCACTATACGGGCTGAAATAGGCTCCAAGGATGTGGTACAAAGAGATGGACGCCTTCATGACCAGGCTCACGTTCACCCACTTCCAGGATGACCCTAGTGTACAGGAGGATAAGGAAGACTTGATACTGGTTGCGTTGTACGTGGATGACCTGAACATCTACTCGTCATCGGTCGATCTGTTAAACAAGCTGAAGACAAATCTTAGGAACAGTATCAACATGAAGGACATGGGTCCGCTTGAGTTGTACCTCAAGATAACCGTCCAACGCACTCGAGTAGCAGGCACCATCGAGCTGAACAAGACCAAGTACATCATGGAGGTCCCTAAGCACTACAACATGGAGGAATGCAAGCCCATCAGTACACCGATGACAACAAACCTCAAGCTCTCCTCCTCTGTGAGCCCCAGCACGAAAGCAAAACGTGGTCAGATGGAGAATGTTTGCTACCACTCTGCTGTTGGCAGCCTCATGTATGCCATGGTAGGAAGACATCCTGACATTTGCTATGCTATGGGACAAGTGAGCAGGTTTGTGGCCAATCCTGGGCCACAACATAAGCAAGCCGTCATGCGCATCATGCGCTATCTACAAAAGACCCGATACATGGGACGCTAGTTTTGAGGCGAAGAAGGATCTGATCCACTACAACAAGTCTGCTACACTGATACGGACGAGCGAGGAAGAATCGATGAGAGAAAGTCCACCTCGGGCTTCGTGTTCCTCGTGAAAGGTGGTGTAGTCTCTTTGGCAAGTAAAAAACAAGACTGTGTCTCCCTTTCTACTACCGAGGGAGAGAACGTTGCTCTGTGAGAAGCATGTAAGGAGATCTAGTGGGTACACAATTTGTTTGCCGAGATGAAAGTTCCACAAATAGAGGCAACAGAGGTCCGCATCAACAACAAGAGAAACATGTAAATGGCACAAGATGATGTCATCTCTTGACAAACCAAGCACATCGACATCAGGTACCACTACTCACACGACCTGGTCAGAAAGGAGATTGTGGACCTGAAATACGTGGAGACTAGGAAGATATTCGCAAATTGCATGACAAAGGCACTGGATAATGAATTTCACTCTGCAGATACTCGAGGCATCGGTATGGTCAATGCAGCAGATGAAGACTAACGCCAGGACTACTTGACAGAGGGGAGATCTCACAGCCAATGGACAGAGGTGAAGGGAGAGTTTGTTGACCTGATATGCTCCTTGACCATGGCTCTATTTAGACAGGCAGAGGATGGACTACAGATGCGCTGCGCCCTTGGAGTAAGTCCCATGAGTCTAGTCCAGATAGACAAGGCATACACTGCTCCTTCGGAGCAAGTCCCCTTGGTCTAATCTGGATAGTATACCCAGCAACCACTACCTAGGACAACTCCTTCTGGCTTAGGTGTTCCAGAGTTAGTCTCTTGAGAAAAAGGTCACTAGGTCAAATCCCAGCCTGGTGACTAATTTTCTTTGTGACCAAAAGTGGGACATCTTCGAACATTCCTATGTCTTTCCTGGTGGCAAGCGCCACTTGGCGGTCACAGGGGCCGCCATGTAGGCAAGGGGGATGACGCAATCCATATTGCCCTCAAAGTGGCTCATCCAAGGAGCCAGTGAGCGCCAAGGCTAAAGGTTGGCTCTAGGATTATAAGAACCTATTAATTGCCTGTCATTGAGCACAATTCTTACCTTTGAGACTCCTAACAGAGTTATCCACCAAAGGTAGACACTAAAGAAGCATTGGTTGATGTAAGCCCTAGGAGTTTGCTCCTCGCTCGAAAATGACTAGGTTCAAAGGACACAGTGTAAAGAATTGATTCCTATGGACTGCTCAGCCTTGGTTCTGAGGGTGATATCATCTCTTGGTTGCAATACGTAGAGAGGTCGACAAAAACCATTGTGTCGGAACCCGTTTTCTAGACCGTCGCCTTAGGCAGGTTGACAGAAAGCATCCTGGGAAGTGCCTAAACTTTGGCAAGCCTGGACATTGGGCACAAGAGTACAAGGCTCCCAAGGAGGAAGACGGAGATCATGGTAGTAGATATGAGGGCAAAGGAAAGGGTAAGATGGAGTTGACGAAGATAATGGCTGAGAGCTTGCCAGGTACGAAGCAAGCGGCACTCCTGAATCGTGGAGCCTACGGGCTCGACTCTTGTACAAACCATCAGTCTTCAAGTGAGAAGGATGGGTTTATCTCCATTACGAACACTAAACATTGCTTCAAGTATGCCAACGGCAGCCTTATCCATGCGCAAGGTGATGGAGATAAGATGATCAGTATCAACGTGAACGGTACTCAAGAAGGGTTTGAAAGTAGAGAGCGTTGTGTACATGCCGTCTTTTGTGGCAAACCTCTTCTCAATGTCTCAAATCACAGACCACGACATGACGGAGGAGGAGGCCGTGATTACGAAGAACGAAATCAAGATCTCGTATTTCCAGGAGAACCTTATCCCACAGGTCCGAAGAGTAAATGGGCTCTGCGTGCCGTAGACCAAAGCCATTGAGAGTGTAAATGAGGGATATGCGACAGTTGAAGAGCCAGAGTCTCCAAAGCCTGATGTTGCATCACAAGCCGTCGTTATGGCGGCCAACTCCCCAAATACAAATGCTCCATTGTGGCACAGGCGGTTCGGCCACGTGGCCGACTGCACACTGCAAGCTAGGCGGTGGGAAGAAATGACTCATAAGATGGAGGGATGCAATGCCAAGGATAAGGGAAAGTGCAAAAAGTTGTGTAAGCCATGCCTCTAAGGCAAGACAAAAAGAAAGCCCTTTGAGGGTAATGGGTAACCTGCGGTAGTAATCTCGGACCTGATTTACTCTGATGTGTGCGGACCATTTTGCACCCCTTCGAATGGCAGCAACAAATATTTCTTGACCTTCCTCAATGACCACAGTCACAAGATGTGGATCTACTTCTTCAAGACAAAGGGAGAGGTGAAGGAGAAGGTGCAAGAGTTTGTCCCCATGGTAGAGGGGGGAGACAAGCAAGAAGGTCAAGGTACTACGCACGGACAACGATGGTGAGTACGAGGCATGCAAAGGCTGGTTGAACTAACACAGCATCAACCACCACAAGAATACGCCTTAGACCCCCCAAAGTAATGGCGTTCCTGAGCGGATGAACCAGACTATCCTTGGAATGACACGAACCATGTTCATCGACGTCAAACTCCCACCTTGCTTCTGGGCTGAAGCTGCAAAAACTACTTGCTACCTTGTGAGTCTCACTCCGGCAGCCGCTCTTTGAAGGCATGATAAGAAGCAATAAGAGAAGCAGCTCAGGACGCCACAAGAGACTTGGTGACGGAAAAAGCCAGATGTCTCAAAGAATTCATAAAGAAGTCATCTAGCTGAGTTTAACATCCAGAGGAGCAAGTTCCAAGAAACTACCAGATGCCTACTCCAATCGTCCATCCGACTTTACCATTGGAAAGATCACGTGGCAAAATGTCCATAGTTCAAGTTTCACGTTGATGTAACGATAGTTTTCAAAGATATGAGTTTTCAACATTTTCGGGATCATCGATCGCCGATATCCAGGTGACTATGGGCGATAGCTCCACTTGTTAGCCTCAGAAATATCCAAAAAGGTCCTAGATTCTTAGGTTGTCTTGTGATAGTGTGTAAACTAAGGAAAAAGGTACCTCTCCTTACGTTTTATAAGAGATAACATCCTTGTGTGCTAGCCATGGATAAATGGCAATTCTTCATGGGATTTTGGGTCATGTGACCACTAGGAGTGTGCCATGAGAGCAGGTTTAGCTCTCTAGGTCGTGTGTGGGTGGTCAGCCTAAGTGCTAGGCTGGTTTCCTTCCTTTTGTGATGTCATTGACTCTAATGTGTGAGCCTTAGCCTCCATGGATAAGTCGTATGCCTTGTGAGAGGGCTGACTTTCCCAAGCTCTATATATACCCATCATTATAAGTGATTTAATCATTCTTGAGCACAAGTGATTCCTTTATAGTGTCACATGTTCGCTTTTCCAAGGCTCCCTTTCTCCCCAAGTTCCATCACTTGGTGTTAGAGCCCACTTCTGCCACTTATAGTCAGTACAGGCCGTCATTTTGAGAGTGATGGATTAGGGTCCAACCTTCCCTAAATTTGAAAATCGACAACTAGATCTTCAAGTTCACAAGACAAGCTTTCTTACGCGCTCAAGATCACAAAGAGCGAACAATCAACTTGTGTGTTATGCTCAAAACGAGGGCTATACTCTTCTCTCTATGTAAGGCCGACGCCTTATAATGACTCTCTGATTTCTGTGTCAAAATTAAAAAGTTGCACATATACATTGAAGTAATTTTTGTAACGTTTTTATTCGTGCAAAAACGTTTGCATTCCATGAGTACGTTCACGAGAAACACTGTTTACAAGCAAGCTGGTGTGAGGTGGAGAAGGAGCAGCAGAATACCCTGATTTTAAACGAGCATATCTCCAAAAATCCCCTGTTGATCACCCTGTTTTGGAGATCGACCTTAAAGGTTTTGAGCTGAGTTTTCCAATGGTGGGTTCAGTTTTTCCAGATTCCCAATGTCCATGCCTGTAAAGGGCTAAAGCAGTAGCAGAAGCAGGAGTAGTGCCGCCACTCAAGGGCAGCGCTAAGCATAGCCAAAGCTCAAAATGGCAAAAACAAACATGGTAGTATCAGCCCTACCTCGGGGAGGCCGAAGGACGTACGAACTTCACATTATAGAGGATCCGTACCCGCCTCTTTTTGGAATAGAGGGGCTTGTGGAAGGTGGTGAGCTGCCACGAGCTCATTTCGTCTCCATAGACAAAACGCATCACCATAGCGGAGGTGGTGGCGCGGAAGACGCCGCAGAATGGTGCAACAGATGCAAATTAATCTACAAGTGCAAAGGTGGCATATGAGGAGTGGAAGAAGAAGGACTGGCAGGCTTACAAGTTGGTTGTCAACACCATCTCCAACCTGCATCTTCAGTACACGAGTGATAACGCTAGTGCAAAATTGGAGTGGGACCTGTTGTACAAGAAGTATGAGCTTAAGGAACCTGTATTCCTCATGCTTTTGGAGGAGAAGATGATGGCGTTGAAAATGCAGGGTGCTGAAGGGATGGAGGCGTACTTGGATAGGGCAAAGGAGCTGGCGAAGCAGCATAAAGCGGCCGGGAACCATATGGAAGACACACGCTTCGTCCTCCTCTTTCAGAGGGGACTCCCTATGAGCTATGGGACGGTGCAACAGATGTTGGAGTACCAGCAGACTCTTAACCTTGACTACATGTGTATGCACCTGGTGCAGGTAGAACTGCGTTGCAATGCAAGAAAGCGCAATGGGAGGAGCAGCAGTAGTGAAGCAGCTTTATGGCCATGAGCTCACACAACTAGCAGTAGTAGTAGTCCGGGCAGGAGAGAGGAAAAAAAAGGCCACGTGCCACTATTGCCGGAAAGAGGGGTACTACTAGAAAGAGTACATCAAGTTCAAGAGAGACTATAAGGCGCAGCAGTAGAAGTAGCAAAAGCAGCAATCTCTATAGTAACTATAGCAACAATCAGTGCAACGTGAGGAACAGCAGCAGCAGCAACAACAACGGAACCAGACCGGCGTGCGCAATTTTGGCAACATGAACGTGGCTATGGAGGTGTGCGACCGCCTCTTCATGGCGAAGTCTGACATGTTGCAAAACAAAAAGACGGATCTCGCGACGTACAAGGACGCGAGATGTACCAAGAGTCTGACATACCACAAGGAATGATTTACGCAACTACTCACCATTCTCCTTGAACCCATTGCTTTAGGTGATGATCAGATGGTGTATGCTGAGGAGATTGGGATTGTGGAGATGTGGTTGGAGACCTCGCGTGGTATTGGAGTGGGATTGTTCCATGACAAACTGTACGTACCTAGTGCTACGTTCAATCTTGTCTTAGTGACCTCTGTCACTAACACATGACTGCAAGTCGTCTTTCACGACGACTATGGCTACATCCTGGAGAAGAAAACGAGAGAGGAGTTGGCCAAGTCGATGAAGGAAGGGGACATGTACGGCCTCTTGGGGGCGACCAAGATCCGGTGCGAGCAGACTCTTCCAGCAGTGGTGCAGGCAACAGATGACAAAATCTCACATGCGCGCTACGGCCACATGGGCATGCCCGCCTTGCACCAACTTCAAACAAAGCAGAAGGTCACTTGCCGACCATCTCTAACTTTGGGTAGTAGTTATACATTGGCTGTTTGGAGGGGAAGCAGCATCGCGAGGCGTTCTCGGGAGTAGGAAAGCGCACGAAGGAGGAGTAGGAGCTGGTCCACACAGACTTGTGTCGCTCGATGTAAACCCAGAACCTAGAGGCTCTAGGTGTCTTCTCACCTTCATTAATGATTTCAGCCGCTGCACTACTGTGTACTTTCTTTCCTCCTAGGACCAGTACTTTGACAAGTTCAAGGAATTCAAGGCCATGATGCAGAACCGGACTGGCAAGAAAATCAAAGCCCTACGCAGAAGTGCGGTAGAGAGTACCCGAGCAAGGAGCTCTTGGACTACTTAGCAGGAGCAGGTATCAAAGCGCATCGCACAGCGCCATACTCGCCACAGCAAAACGGCATAGCAAAACGCGCCAATTGCACCATCGTTGAGGCAGCGCGCTTCATGCTGCACGTACCTGAACTGACCTATGAC
Source organism: Penium margaritaceum (assembly GCA_023375785.1). Classification (NCBI taxonomy): domain Eukaryota; kingdom Viridiplantae; phylum Streptophyta; class Zygnematophyceae; order Desmidiales; family Peniaceae; genus Penium; species Penium margaritaceum. The sequence goes on along the minus strand of SZWC01013487.1, from coordinate 34,232 downwards.
TTTTGGGCCAAAGCATTGAGCACTATGATGTACATCAAGAACCGTAGTCCAACCAAGACCCTAGAGCAGATGAGCCCGTACGAGGCGTGGTTTGGCAAGAAGTTGAGCGTGGGCCATCTTCGCGCATTTGACACTTGGCGCACATGTACTTGTGAAAGGAGAAGCGGCAAAAATGGGATGCGTAGAGCGTTCAGATGCTGATGATCGGCTATGACGTAGCAAGCAAGGCGTATCTTCTCTACGAGAGGGATCATGGCCACGTCATCATCTCCAAGGATGTCCTTTTCAATGAAAGAAACGTCATCAGCACCAACATCATCTACAAAAGAGCAACACACTTAGCAGCTGACAAAGTAGTGGGAGCACACATTCTCCCTGTCTACACCTCTCATGAATCTTCCTCTACTATTACAGTGGGAGAACCACTCTATTCTCCCATGTCTGATGAGCAGATATTGCGGCCTCATCGGCAGATAATAAGGAAGAAGATACACCACCATCAGCAGGAGCAGTTGTGCCAGTAGCACCGCGCGAGCTGCGTGCTAACGCTCCATCACCAGGTTAAAGGTACTCTCTAAGGGTGCGCTACAAGCCTGGTGAGTGCTAGCATTTCTCGATGCTCCAAAAACTAGACCAGTTGAACGTTGCAGTTGCACCAGACTCTCATGGGCCAATGTCATTCAATGAGGCCATTAGTACACCAGATGCAGCAGATAAGATGCAAGTTTGTTAGAAAAGTAGCCATCTGGCAGAGTTTCAGGTCCACAAGAGCAAGTTCCGGGAAACTACTACATGTCTTCTTCTATTGTCAATCTCACTTCACCATTGGCTATATGAGGTGGCAATATGTCTACGATCTATGTTTTGGGCCGCTCCAATAGTCGGATTGATGTATATGATTTTTCAAAGTTTTCGAGGTCATCCACTGCCAATATCCGGGTGACCATGGACGATGGCTCCATGCCTTAGCCTGAGAAAAGAAAAAGGCAAGAGGTCCAGGGTCAAGACCTCATACGACAAATCTCAAAGAAGGTCCTTGGTCTTTGGGTTGCCTTGTCACAGTGTGCTTACTGGGAAAATGGTACCTCTCCTTACTTTTTAGGTTAGGTGAGATCCTTCTGTGCTAGCCATGGACACATGGCCATTCTTCATGGGATTCTGGATTATCTCACCACTAGGAGTGTGCCATGAGTTTTGACCTGATGTATTCCTTGTCCATGGCTGATGTTTGGACAGGTACAGGACGGACAAGGCATGCACTGCTCCCTTGGAGTAAGTCCCCTTGGTCTAATCTGGATAGTATAGCCAGCAAATACTACCCAAGACAACTCCTTGGTGCTTACACAATCCAGAGCTCATCTGTGGAGCGAGAGGTTACTAGGACAAATCTCATACCGGTGACTAATTTTCTTTCTCACCAAAAGGGGGACAAAAAGGTTGTCAGAGACATCTTAGAACATTCCAAGGTCCTTCCTGGTGGGTGGCGCCACTTGGCAGTCATACGCAGCGCCATATAGGCAAGGAGGATGACGCAATACAGATTGCCCCCAAAGTGGCTCATCCAAGGAGCCACTACGCGCCTAGGCTAGAGGTTGGTTGTAGGACAATAAGAACCTGTCAGTTGCATGTCATTGAGTACAGTTCTTACCTTTGAGACTCCTTACAGAGTTGCCACCACAGGCACACATTAAACAAGCATTCGTTGGTCTAAGCTCCTGCAGTTTGCTCCTTACGCTAAAGTGACCAGTTGCTAAGGACACATGGCAAGGAAATGATTCCTATGAACTACTTAGTGTGGATCCTTGGCTCTGAGGGATATATCATCCCTTCGTTTCAATACTAAGAGCGGTCGGCGGGAACCATTGAGTCGGAATCCGTTTTCTCGACCGTCGCCTTAGGCAGGTTGACAAAGGGTTATGTGCCCTCACTAACTAGTAGTTTGGAACGCTTCTGCGCAGTCTTGCGCCGTATCTGTCTTGCAGCAAGTATCAGCTCCATTAGCTCCATCTGCTCCATGTGCTCCATCATCCTCAACTGCGTGTGCTGGCACTTAGAAAACAAGGACCAAGGATAAGCTCTACCCTTGGAGATAGAACCCTTGGGCCTTAACCAAGATAAGCTATGCCCTTGCAGGCACGACTCCGGGTTTGCTAGTGTGCCTTCTTCATTGCTTACGAGCAATCAACGGCTAAGGGGTAAGCGACGGATCTGTACCTTCTAAACCTGTAGCAGACAACAACATACATTAGCCTACATCGGCCTCAACAAAGCAGAGAAGCAGAGAAGTAGTATGACAACACCAGCGACCCTCATTCTCGAGAAGTCAATGCTAGGATGTCAAAGTTCACAGGGTTTAGTTTTCCCTTGTGGAGATGGCAATTTGAGATTGTCATGAAGGTGTGTGGCTACTTGAAGATCTTCCTTTGAGAAGATGTTGAACCTCCAAAAACAGATCCTCGATATGAAGCGTCAAGTGTTAAAAACTTCATGGCGCTTGTAATTCTTGTGACATCACTGCATGAGTCACACCATGTTCACGTCTAAGGTATCACACATGCATTAAAAGGCGTATGAGAAGCTTTTACGTGTGCACCAATCAACGGTTCTTCCGAATCATCTCTTCATCCTTCAAAAGCTTGTTTGGATAAGGGTGAATGAGAGAGAGACAATTCTGTACTTCTTGTTGCAGTTTGAAGGACTACCGCAACAAGTGCCTAAATGAACTGGGAAATCAACTCCAAGCTTCATGCCATAATCCTCCTTATGACACTAGCTAAAAGCTGGGGTCCTCTAATCACCGTCTTTGGCGGCTGGAAAGGGGAGGATTTGATGTATGAGGTAGTGTCCGAGTACGTGCGCAACGAGACCATGTGTGGCAGCAGTAGTGAGGCTAACATTTCATCCTATGCTGCAGAGTACGGTGGTCGTGGCAACAACTTCTCTTCTGGTCAGAGCAACAGCGGAAGCGGTGGTAGTTGAGAAAATGGCAGTATTGGTGGTGGAAAGAGTTCAACGTGTATTGGGAAGTGCCATAATTGTGGCAAGCCTGGGCATTGGGCACGTGAGTGTACAGATCCCAAGAACGAAGACAAGGACAATGGTGGCATATTGAGCACAAAGGAAAGGGTAAGAAGGAGTTGACGAACTTGATGGCTGAGAGCGTGTCGGTAAGCAAGGGAGAGGCACTGCTCTAGCGTGGAACCTACAGGCTCGACTCTGGCACGAACCATCACTCTTCAAGCGAGAAGTATGAGTTTGTTGGAACTTGAGGAGAGAGGGAGCCTTGGAGCAGCGAGCATGTGTGATTGGAAGGGCGTCACTTGTGCTGAAGAATGGTTGTTCAATCACTTAAAATGATGGAGTACATATAGAGCTAGAGCTTGGGCAAGTCAGCCCTCTCACAAGCCATACCACTTAGCCATGGAGGCTAAGGCTCACACACTAGAGTCCATAATCTCACACAAGGGAGGTAATCAGCCTAGCAATTAGGCTGACCACTCACACACGACCTAGAGAGCTAGAGAATGCTCTCATGGCACACTCCTAGTGGTTACATAACCCACAAACCCATGGAGAATCGCCATGTGTCCATGGCTAGCACACAAGGATGTCACCTCACCTAAAAAGCAAGGAGAGGTACCTTTATCCTAGTCAGCACACTCTGACAAGGCAATCCTAAGACCAAGGACCTTTTTGGATATTTCTCCCATCAGGTCTTGATCCTGGACCTCTTGCCTTTTTCTTTTCTCAGGCTAAGGCATGGAGCCATCACCCATGCCCACCCAGACATCGATGGTCCATTACCCCCGAAACTTCGAAAATTCATATCTCCCAATCCGACCGTTGGATCGGCCTCAAACTTGGACCGTAGACATTTTGCCACCTGATGTTTCAAATGAAGAAGTTGGATTGGCGATCGGAGCAGGCATCTGGTACTTTCCTGGAACTTGCTCCTGTGGACCTGAAACTGAGCCAGATGGCTCCTTTCCCAACAATCTCCCACCTTGCCGCAGTCAGAGTGGACTGAGTCCACATGCCTTCATGCAGAACTGCTGCTTCTCACGGGTCACTGGCTTGGTGCAGAAATCAGCGACCTGCTTGCTGGTTGGAGTAAACTCCAGCTTGATAGCACCCTCCTGCACCATGTGCCTGATGAAATGATATGCGATGTCAATGTGCTTGGTGCGTGCATGGTGCTCAGGATTCTTGGCGAGTGCGATTGCGCTCTAGTTGTCGACGCGCACAGGAACTGGAACTGCTGCACTCCCACTCATCTCTGCCATGAGACGTTGGAGCCAAACTGCTTCCTTAGCTCCAAAGCTGAGAGATACGTTCTCAGCTTCTGTACTCGAGGTGGCCACGACCACCTGCCGCTTGCTGCACCAGCTGATGGCCCCACCATTCATGAGGAATACATGTCCAGAGATGGACTTGCGGTCCTCAGGGTTTGAAGCCCAATCTGCGTCTGTGTAGCCGATGATGCTGTTGTCATTGCCGTTGTAGGTGATGCCAATATTGATGGTTCCAGCAAGGTAGGGGAAGATCCGCTTGACTGCCTTCTGGTGCTCCGGTCCGGGATTAGCCATGTGCTGGCTCACAGCGCTCACAGCCTGTGCGAGGTCCGGCCTGGTTGCCACCATCAGGTACATGAGACTGCCGACGGCGCTCTGGTACTTCTGCCGCTCAGCTGCATTTGCTTCTCCATTGAAGCTCACGNGTGACTTGCGGTCACGCGTGATCTGGATACCAAGGAAGTATGATGCTTCCCCGAGATCAGACATCTGGAAGCGCTCCTGCATGGCTTCCTTGAACTCCTGCAGTGCAGACATGCTGTTGGAAAGGAGGAGCATGTCATCCACATAGACAATGACGATGAGGATCTCATGCTCATGCTGCCAGCGATACACACTATAGTCACACTCGATGCGCTCAAACCCCATGCACTGCAACGCCGCATCCAACTTCTGGTTCCAAGCACGCGACGCTTGCTTGAGGCCGTACAGCGACTTCTGCAGCATGCAGACCAGGTGCTCCTTGCCATCCATGACGAACCCTTCCGGCTGCTCCATGTAGATTTCTTCCTCCAAGTCACCATTCAAGAATGCCGTCTTGACATCCATGTGGTGAACCTCGAAGTCCTCAGCTGCTGCATAAGAGAGGAGCGTGCGCACAGAGGCAAACTTTGCAACAGGGGCAAAAGTTTCTGTGTAGTCGATGCCCTCCTGCTGCGAGTAGCCCTTGGCGACCAGTCTCGCCTTGTACTTTTCCAGGTTACCATCTGCTCCCCGCTTCTTCTTAAAGACCCACTTGCAGTTGATCACCTTACGTCCTGGTGGACGTTCAGTCAGCTCCCACGTGCCGTTCTCCAGCTGCGACTGTATCTCCTGCTGCACGGCTTGCGCCCAATCTGCTGCATCCGGTGCAGCCATGTCCTCCTTGTATGACGTTGGCTCATCTGAATCTGCTGCAACTGCGACGTTCATCTGTTCTGGTTTCTGTAGCATCCAGAAATGGCCGCGCTCACCAGGCTTGTAACGCACCCTAAGAGGGTACCTGCGACCTGGTGCTGGAGCGTTAGCGGGTGGCTGGCGCGGTGCTGCTGGCACAACTGCTGCTGCTGGTGGTGCTACATCTCCCTCCTCTGCTTCTGCCGAGGAGGCTGCAGTATCTGCAACATCAGACATGGGGGAGTAGAGTGATTCTCCCACTGTCACAGTAGAGGAAGGATCTAGAGAAACTGGGTCAGGAAGAATTTCGGCTCCAACCGTCTCGTCAGCTGCTGGTTCTGATGCCTCTTCACACACGATGTTGGTGCCGATGACGTTGCTCTCATTGAAAACGACATCCCTGGAAATGATGACGTAGCCTGTATCCCTCTCGTAGAGGCCATACGCCTTGCTTACCACGTCGTAGCCAATCATCAGCATCTGCGCACTCTTCGCGTCCCACCATTGCCGCTTCTCTTTTGGCACGTGCATGTGCGCCAAGCTGCCAAACGCGCGAAGATGACCCACGCTCGGCTTCTTGCCGAACCACGCCTCGTACGGCGTCATCTGCTCCAGGGCCTTGGTTGGACTGCTGTTCTTGATGTAGACCGCAGTGCTCATGGCTTCAGCCCAGAAGTCGTAGGTCAGCCGGGTCGCGTGCAGCATGGAGCGCGCTGACTCCACAATGGTACGATTGGCGCGTTCTGCTACACCGTTCTGCTGCGGCGAGTATGGCGCGGTACGTTGCGCCTTGATGCCAGCTGCTGCGAGGTAGTCTTGGAATTCCTTGCTCAGGTACTCTCCACCGCGGTCGCTGCGCAACGCCTTGATCTTCTTGCCTGATTGGTTCTCCACCATGGCCTTGAACGCCTTGAACCTGTCAAAGCACTGGTCCTTGGAGGAAAGGAAGTACACAGCAGTGTAACGGCTGAAATCATCAATGAAGGTGAGAAAATACCTAGAGCCTCCAAAGCTCTGGGTCTGCATCGGTCCGCACAAGTCTGTGTGGACCAGCTCCAACACCTCTTTTGCACGCTCCCCTACTCCAGAGAACGCCTCGCGGTACTGCTTCCCCTCCAAACAGCCGATGCACAACTGTTGCTCAAAGTTAGAGATGGTAGGCAGGTCACGCACCATCTGCTTTACTTGAAGTTGCTGCAAGGCGCGCATGCCGATGTGGCCGTAGCGCGCATGCCAGATCTCGCCATCTGTCGCCTGCACCACTGCTGCAAGACTCTGCCCACGCGGGATCTTGGTCGCCCCCAGCAGGCGGTACATGTCGCCCTCCTTCACCGACTTGGCCAACTCCTCTCCTGTTTCCTTGTTGAGGATGTAGCCATAGTCATCGTCAAAAACAACGTGCAGTCCTGTGTTGGTGAGAGAGGACACTGAGAGAAGGTTGAACGCAACATCAGGCATATACAGTACGCCATGGAAAACTCCCGCTTCAATGCCACGCGGGGTCTCCAACCACATCTCCACAATCCCAATCCCCTCAGCATACACCACCCGATCATCACCCAAAGCAATCGGCCGAGGAGGAATGGAGAGCAGCTGCGTGAACCACTCCTTGTGGTGCGTCAGACTCTGGGTACACCCCGAGTCCTTGTACCACGCCAGATCCGCCTTTTCCTTCTGCGACATGTCAGACTTCGCCATGAAGAGGCGGTCNAGGTCACGCACCATCTGCTTTGCTTGAAGCTGCTGCAAGGCGCGCATGCCGATGTGGCCGTAGCGCGCATGCCAGATCTCACCATCTGTCGCCTGCACCACTGCTGCAAGACTTTGCTCACGCGGGATCTTGGTCGCCCCCAGCAGGCGGTACATGTCGCCCTCCATCACCGACTTGGCCAACTCCTCTCCTGTTTCCTTGTTGAGGATGTAGCCATAGTCATCATCAAAGACAACGCGCAGTCCTGTGTGGATGAGAGAGGACACTGAGAGAAGGTTGAACGCAGCATCAGGCACATACAGCACGCCATGGAAAACTCCCACTTCAATGCCATGCGGGGTCACCAACCACATCTCCACAATCCCAATCCCCTCAGCATACACCATCCGATCATCACCCAAAGCAATCGGCCGAGGAGGAATGGAGAGCAGCTGTGTGAACCACTCCTTGTGGTGCGTCAGACTCTTGGTACACCCCGAGTCCTTGTACCAGGCCAGATCCGCCTTTTCCTTCTACGACATGTCAGACTTTGCCATGAAGAGGCGGTCGCGCACCTCCTTGGCGACGTTCATGTTGCCAAAATGGCGCACGCTAGTCTGGTTCTGCTGCTGCTGCTACTGCTGGCATTGCTGTGACTGCTGCAGTTGTTGCTGTGGAGATTGCTGCTTTTGCTGCTGCTGCTGCTGCTGCTGCTCTTTCTAGTCCCTCTTGAACTTGAAGCACTCTTTCTTGTAGTGCCCCTCTTTCTGGCAATAGTGGCAATTTCCCTTCTTCTTGCCTCTCAGCTGCCCGGACTGCTGCTGCTGCTGGTTGCGTGAGCCCATGGCCATGAAAGCTACTTCACTGCTGCTGCCGCCATTGCGCTTTGCTGCATTACGACGCAATTCCACCTGCACCAGGTGTGTGCAGATGAAGTCCAGGTCGAGAGTTGGCTGGCACTCCAGCGGCTCTCGTACTGTGTCCTAGCTGGTTGGGAGTCCCCTCAGCAAGAGGAGGATGAAACGCGTCTCTTCCACAGGATTGCCGGCCGCTCTAAGCTGCTTCGCCAGCTCCTTTGCCCTGTCCAGATACGCCTTCATCCCTTCACCACCCTGCATTTTCAGCGCCATCATCTTTTCCTCCAAAAGCATGAGGAATACAGGATCCTTGCTCTCATACTTCTTGCACAATGTGTCCCACCCCTCCTTTGCAGTAGCCTTGTCACTCACGTACTGAAGATGCGGGTTGGAGATGGTGTTAACAAGCAACCTGTAGGCCTGCCTGTCCTTCTTCTTCCACTCCTCGTACGTCGCTGGTACAGCTGCACAAGAACCCGCATCAGGTGCACCCTTTTGCAGCGTCTTCCCCGCCACCACCTGCGCAGCGATGATGCCTTTTGCCTGTGGAACTGGAGCCGGCTCGTCGCCGCTCACCACCTCCCACAAGCCCCTCTCCTCCAAAAGGAGGCGGGTACGGATCTTCCAAAACGTGAAGTTGGCGCGTCCCTCCAGCCTCTCCAAAGGCTGGGCTGCTGTTACAACGCCAGCTGCTGCCATTTTGAGCCTTGATGATGCTCAGCGCTGCCCTTGGATGGCGGCGCTACCCCTGCTTCTGCTGCTGCTTCCGCCAGAAATCTGTCTGACAGAAAATGGACTGTAGATGCCAGCAGACTGGGAATTTTGAAAAAACGAGCCCACCACTGGAAAATTCAGCTCAAAACCTTTCAGATCGACCCATAAAACAGGGTCATCAATAGGGGATTT
>SZWC01013486.1:50660-61344 GCA_023375785.1 Penium margaritaceum | reverse complement strand
GGGGGGGGGGGGGGGGGGGGGGGGGGGGGGGGGCTAGGAAGCAGGGGTCACGGAATACTCTATCTGTCTGTCGGCTTGTGCGGTGAAGGAGACATCGCCTTTGCAGGGAGCAGGAGGAACAGTGACTTGGTCCTCTCACCAGTCTGGACGTCTCGGAAAACTTATCTTGGAACAACGCATCTCAAGTCTGTGAAGTGCTCTTTTAATTTTCTCCTTGGACACGTGGCACAGTCCTTGTCATTAGGCTGCTGCTGCTGCTACTGTTGCTGCTACTGTTTTTGCTCCTCCTCCTCCTCCTCCTCCTGCTGCTGCTGCTGCTGCTGCTGCTACTACTTTTTTTTGCCTCTGCTGCTGCTGCTGCTGCTACTTTTTTTGCATCTGCTGCTGCTGCTGCTGCTGCGGGGGGTGCAGGCGGTCTGCACGGGGCCAACCGGCTTGCCGGCAATTCTCTGCTCGAGTGTGTCGTGTTCGGCCGTTTGGCGGGCCTCAGTGCACTCCACTATGCTGGTGGCCAAACCATCACTCAAACTGCTGGGACGGATGGACTCGCAACCGAAGGAAGCGACGACAGCTTGTCAGGCCTCTGAGCTTTTTTGTTGGCTTGTGCGGCTGCTGTACCTCAGCCATGGGGACATCCTGGCCCCAAAGCACACCAACGGTGCACATAGCTTTGGGTTGCGCTGGGGCAGCACGTTTTAGATGTGCTACTGCAGCCTCTTGTGGGATTTGGCTCTGATGTGGTGACGTCTTTTGAGGTTTCAGTCTCCAGGATGCTGCCGCCGCTGCCACCGCTGCTGCCGACGCCGCTGCTGCTGTTGCTGCTGCTTCTACTGTTGCTGGTTCTGTGGGGTGGCACAGGCGGACTGCACGGCGGCAATCGGTTGGCTGGTAACTCGCTGTTGGAGTGCGTCGTGTTTGGCCGCATAGCCGGCCAACGCGCATTTGCCCATGTACTATATCCAGAGGCGCAGACAGGGGCTGGGGACGCAAAGCGGGATGAGCTCTGAAGTCTTCTCCTGCAGCCATGGGACTCCGGAATTGAATCGCCATCTTGGCGTCGGCATGTGGAGAGGGACTAAGGGCTTTGTGCAGTCATGGCCCCGCCGCGCCAGAGTGTGTTGCCAGTGGGGAGGGTGGAGGCTTTTGTGACGTATGAGTCTGGGTTATAGGATTGTTGGATTGCATGGTGACGTAGGCCAACACTGCTTTTCATGTTCCGGATAATGAAGTGAATTGAACAGTGTTGTGTTTTGCACAATCACCCCATTCTGACAATTACGAAAGGTCCTACCCCGTCTGCATAATGCCAGTGTTCTGCTGTCATTTGTCACATTGAACTTGCGTTTTCTGAAATGACTCTTTTGATACCATACCCGTACATGACAGACGTAGCTCGTGCGATTCATGTTTCTCAGAAAAGGGGAGTCTCGACTCAATGAGCCTACACTTTTCCTCAAGCTCTAGATCCATGTAACGTGGCAGCTACTTTGAAGGAGGCCCTATATGTAGATCTAGAGGTACAAAGCAACAAGGTCTCATCACGACCCTTGGAACATGTCTCCGGGGTCCGGGTCTCGACCACACTTGCTCGCATGCATGGAACAAACATACCACATGGAGGCAATGAGTCTCCACGTCACACTGGTACAAGTCACCAAGTGCACGAGTCTCGACCAGCATATCCTCAACCGGAGCATCGTGCCAAACACAAACTAACCACGCTGTCCTCAGAAGGGTGTCAGGGCAAAGGCCACACACCAACACCCTGTTGTGCTTTGTGCCGTTCCTGTACAGTTTACTGTGACCACTCGGCCGTGTCCATACTCGTGCAGATCCCTGAGGCAGGCGGCCCTGGTGACACCGGCGCGTCGACAGGCGGCGCACTACCCGTCTGGAGCTGACCGACCACTGTTCCAGAGCCCAAGATGTCACCGGGACTCCTTGCTGTGCCTTCTACGTCTTGCAGGCGCCTTTCGGCGGACTGGGCATGAGGCCCATTTGCATGTTTTTGCATTGTATACTCGCTGTCAGTCGATGGATGCATGCATGTGACCAGTCGCTGCGTCCGTCTTTTGATTCTGCACGTCTAGGTTCAGACGGCGTAGGATTCTGACATGTGTGCGCAGAGTTACGGCCAAAACAGTGGTTTTGGGCCGGTTTTAGGACAACTCTTGGACTGCCGCGTGCGACACCCGCCGTGCGCCGTGGCAGGTATTTATGCCCTGGACCTGTAAGTTGTCATTTCTCTCTGCATATGCTATATTGAAGCATTCTGACACTTTGACTTGTGTCTCCTAGCCAAACCCTTGCCGTTGTGTGTACGACCTGTGACTGTCGTCACCGTCTGACTAGGCACTGACGCCCGGTCAGCGGCCGTGTTGCTAGGAAGCTTCTACGCACTTTCTCATGGTATCAGAGCAGTGAGACAGTTCTCACTGAGCTGTGCAGCAGAGATGCAACAGAGCAGCAGCAGTGAGAGTCACCACTGCAGCAGATCTTCTGGGACCTGTTGGAGACGGCCGTTCGCCGTCCGCGTACCCAACCTACCACGTGAGATCGCAGCTGCTGAGGCAGCAGCAGCAGCACGTACCGCCACGCAGAGGTGTGTGGCGGCTGCGGTGCGTGCAGCCGGCACTCCCCCCACAGCCGCAGTAGCAAAGCAACAGCAACAGAGGTGGCGGCGGCAGCAGCGCAACAGCAGCGCAGCAGCAGCGGCCGCTACAGCAGCGCGGCAGTAGCGGCGGCAGCAGTAGCGCAGCAGCGGCGTCGGCAGTAGCAGCGCAGCAGCGGCAGCGGCACAGCAGCAGCAGCGGCATTCGCGGCGGCAGCAGCAGCACAGCAGTGGCAGTAGCACCAGTGCGCGGCGGCGGCAGCCCGCAGCAGCTGCAGCGCGCAGCAGCAGCGCCGCGCGCAGCACCAGCCGCCGGGCGCAGCAGCAGCAGCAGCAGTGCAGCCGCCGTTGCCACCGCTGCACACGCAGCTACGCAGCTGCTGCTGCAGCTGACAGCACAGCTGCAGCAGCAGCTGGGCGGAAGCTACTGCGCAGCTTCCGCGGAGCTACCGCGTGCCACCACGTAGCGGCAGAACCGTGACAAGAAAAAAAAAGGAAAAAATGGAAGGGGACGAGCTGACGTCAGCATTGTTGATTGCTGACGTCATCAGGTCGTGCTGACATCAGCAACCACTTGCTGACGTCAGCATTACACTTAGCCAAATTTTCAACCGAAAAGACAATAGTTGCCAGCATTTGAACTCTCCGAGAAACGCAGACGGTTTTGAAACCCGGCAAACTTGACCTGTCGTCCCATAGTGAGCGGCAACATGAGTTCGCCTGACGACAAGGACAAGGGACCAGGTGATCCCTCCTCCTCTTCTTCAGGGGTATTGAGCCCTCGCTCGCAGGCCATTGAGGACCTGCGCAGCCATCAGGAGGAGATGCGCCGTCTGCAGCGAGAGCAGACTGACGCGATCCGCACGCTAACTGAGCTCCTGCGCGCTCAGTCCACGACTCCTCCGCGGATTTCTGAGGGAGCCGCCGGCGTTGCGGCCTCCACCCAGCATTCGGCTCAGGTGCCCGTGACAGGTGCCCCGCCTGATTCACCTCCTGGTGTGGTTTCCCCACCACCTGCGGACCTCCTTGATGACGAGCCATTCATGCCAGGCTTCGAGGATGACTCCCAGGAGCGGGAGATTCGTCTTCTCCAGGAGCGACTCCGTCAGCTGCAGACGGGTATCCGACCTCCACCCGTGTCCCCGATACGACCGTCACCTGACTTCCCCAGTGATCACCCCCTTCCAGGAGTTTTTCCCGTCACTCGCCCTCCTGAGCCTGCAGTTGCTCTCCCCACGGAGCGGCAGCCAAAGGACTTTGAGGCACCACCTCCACGGTACATCAGCGAGGATGGATTTGACTGCTGGGAGATCCTGTTTCAGGTGTGGGCCACTTTCGAGGGAGTGTGGCCTTACTACCACAGCCCATACCAGTCTACAGATCGAGCACAGGTGCTGACAGCAGCCCGGGCCATGCGAGGGCTTCTCTACGCCATGCCACGCGAGACTGTCGTTGACTTGCGTCCCTTCCTCGGCGAGGCTGGCACAGGCACCGGAGCTGATCCTCTTGGAGGCTGGGATCTGGCGTTGTCCCTACTGGCCGCAGAGACGCACGCCACGCGTGCGTCACACATTCGTGCTTTCCACTCGCTCGGTCAGGGACCAGCGGAGCCTGCAGCAGATTACTGGCGACGCGCCATGCGTATCCACACGCGCCTGGGGACCTCAGGGGGCACATTGCTGTGGGCGCTTCGGACGATCATGCTCGGAGTTCGCCTGGAGTACACCGACATATTCACACGGTACGGCGACGCTGCTCTCGAGCCTTTCTCAGCCACCCTGCAGCTGCTCCCTTGGGCCCATCAGCTTTTCCTCCACGTGACGTCGGCCCGCGAGGCAGGAGTAGCTCATCAGGAGACTTCCCTCGTTGCAGCAGTCCTCGTCTCACCACCATCTTCCCTCCTGCAGTCACCCTCATCTACCCCCATCACGACCTCATCTTCCTCCTCCTCTTCGACCCCGTCTACACCGACGCAGACGCAGGGCGTTGCAGCAGCTGCCCAGGGGAAGAAGAAGAATAGGAAGCGCGGATCGGGTCAGCAGCAGTCGTCATCCAGTGGTAGCAGTGGCGGTTCCGTGCACTGCTACAACTGTGGAGGTGCCCATCGCTACACCGAGTGCCAGCAGCCGCTCGACTGGGAGCGCATCACTCGCGTACTTTAGGCTGCCCATGCTGCTCGCACCGCGTCCGGTACGTCGATCGCACACTCTTCTGGACACGCGGCGACTACGACTGCAGCTGTTCCTGCATCCTCACCGGCGAACAACAGTGATCCAGACCCACGTGACTGCACCATCGCCGAGCTTCGTCATCTTCTGGCGCTTCGCTTTGAGGGAGGTGCGAGTGTGTTGTCATCGTCGAGTGGGTCACAGACTGCTTGTTCGTCCGTCCTCGTGACTCGTGATGACACGTGTGGGGGAGCGCAGTCCGCATGTGATGATGATGGGCCTGACTGCACTGACTGGATTCATGAGTCTCACCTTCGTGATGTACGTCGTTCCTTTCCACTGACGGCTCAGCCTCCCTCTGATGCCGAGTGTTCTATTGCTCGTTGTACAGTGACGTCCACCAGTCGTGACTCCGGTGGCACTTGGATCATCGATTCCGGTGCCACCCACAACATGACGTGTCGTCGTAGTGACTTTGTGGTACTTGGTCCTGTCACGACCGTCCGTTCTGTTCGTACAGGTTCTCGTCAGTCCTTACCGGTTCACGGTGTTGGGATTGTGTGCGTTGATGGTCCGTCTGGCCCCCTGTATCTCTATGACGTGCTGTTTGTGCCCGATCTTGAGCTCAGTTTGCTGTCTGTGCGTGCCTGCACTCTGATGGGTCTCTCCGTTGAGCATTCCGCTGATTCAGCGATTGTGACTGCTCTTGACACCCGTAGCATTGTCCTGCGTGCTTCAGTCGTAGATGATTTGTTCCGCATTGCTCGGCCCTCCTCCCCTTGCTCTCCCTCCTCCTCTGGTCGCGTTTTTTTCACTGGTGTTCTATCCCCGGAACACCAGCGGTTGCTTCACCGACGTCTATGTCACGTGGGCTCCGACACGGTGTCAAAGCTCATCCGGACACAGCCCGCTCTTGGTCTTGACGTTGCTTCTTTTGAGAAGCCACCAAAGACCGACTGCCTTTTTTGTGCTTAGGGAAAGATGCACCGGTGCACTTACCCTGATTTGCATTCCCGAGCGCTGAGGCCCCTCGAGTTGGTCCACTCGGACCTGCTCGGTCCTCTCCCGGTCGAGTCGCTGTCCGAGAGGGGTCGGTATGTTCTGACGCTGACTGATGACTTCACCCGGATGCGGTGGGTCTACAGTCTGCGTCAGAAGAGCGACGCCGCCCTTGCGGTTCGGCTATGGCTCGTGATGGCTGAGCGTTAGTCTCGCCACACGCTACATACCTTTCGCTCGGATCGCGGCGGCGAGTTCCTCGGTGAGATGGACTCCTTCTTTGCTGAGCACGGCATTTTTCACCAGGTCTCCGCTCCTGCTACCCCATAGCAGAATGGTGTATCTGAGCGCTGGAACCGCACCATGGAGGATGCGGTCCGCGCCATGGGGTCTGAGTGCGGTCTCCCGGAGTCCTTTGCATTCGAGGGCTTTGTCTACATGACTTGGGTCTGGAACCGCCTCCCGCATGGTCCGCTTCCGGATCATGTTACCCCGTACGAGCTCTGGTTTGGCCAGCGTGCCGATCTTCGTCTCGCACGCGTCTGGGGATCCCTAGCCTTCGTATGGTACACCGAGGACCAGCAGGAGTCCAAGGTCTTCCCTCGGGGTCGGTTGTGTGCCTTCATCGGCATGTCCCCGCGGTCGGAGGCCTGGCGCTTTTGGGACCCCACTCGCCGTCGTGTCATTGAGTCCCGTGACGCGCTGTTTTTTGAGTCACTCACATACCGTGATCGGACTTCGATCACAACGCTTTTTGCAGCTCATGTCCCTTCCTGTGAGGGTCCTCGGCGGATGGGGGAGACCTCTTTGCCAGCGACCATTTCTCGCCAGGCTGATGTGTCCGCTCGAGAACCCTCTCGATCTTCGACACTTGATGATCCGGCTATCATTGCCGTTGGTCCAGAGATCCCGACTGTCCAGCCTGCTTCGCACCCCACAGGTACCGCTGCTCCCACGCCTCCTTCTGCATCGCCATCTGTGTCCACCCCTGTTTCGGCGTCTGACCCAGCCCAGCCCACTCCTGTCTCTACGTCGGCTGACACTCCTGTCTCAGTGTCCGGGCCAGCCTTGCCCGCTGTCATCCCCAGCTCAGTGTCCCCCACACACGCATCTCCGTGCACAGCATCTCCGACTGCCTCGTCTCAGCCCTCACCAGCTGTGGTCGTACCTGTTCCTGTGGTCGTACCTGCTCCTGAGCCTGAGGTGCGCCTCTCGACCTTCGGTTACTCCCGTGAGCCCGGTGGTCGCCTTCGACCACTGGATTCTGGAGCTCAGCGAGCGTCAGGTTCCGGACCCAGACGTTCCTCTCGCAGCATTGCGAGCGGCGATCCAGGCACAAAGGCCTTAGGCCTGAGTGTCCGCACTGAGCTTTCAGAGGTACACCCAGCGTGCCCCATAGGGCACGACCTGGTCACTCGCGAGTTCCATATCGCCTGTGATGCAGCAGCTGATCTCGTGGTCGTCAGGCCAGACACTAAGGCATGTGCACTCGCCACGCAGAGTTCCCCCTCCATGGCGCCGGACCCGGGCACATTGAGGGAGGCTTTCTCATCGCAGGATGTTGATGCCTGGCGAGCTGCTTGCGAGGATGAGCTTTGCGCTATCCGAGAGCACGGAGTCTACGAGCTGGTCGACCTTCCCCCTGGGAGGAAGGCGATTCAGGTCAAGTGGGTCTTTCGCAAGAAGGTGAAGCCGCATGGCTCACTGGAACGCTTCAAGGCCCGTTTGGTCGTCAAGGGGTTCTCTCAGATTGAGGGAGTTGATTACACTGACACATTTGCCCCTGTCGGCCGCATGACCTCAGCTCGAGCTCTGTTCGGTGTAGTAGCTCAGCATGACTGGGAACTACACCAGATGGATGTGAACAACGCGTTCCTCCATGGCTCTTTGGATGAGGAGATCTACGTGGCTCAGCCACAAGGCTTTGAGGACGGTGACAAGGTCTGGCGCTTGCGCAAGTCCTTGTATGGCCTCAAGCAGTCTCCACGGTGTTGGAACCGGGAGATCACTGGCACCTTGACTCGCGCAGGATACGTACAGAGCGAGGCAGACCCCTCACTCTTCATCCTACCGACACCCAAGCGGTTTACCGCCATCCTGGTCTATGTTGATGACCTTCTGATCGCGTCTCCATCGCTAGAGGCCGTGGGCTAAGGCTGTCCTGTAGACCGCCTACAGGATGAAGGACCTCGGTCCTGCATCGGTGTTTCTTGGTATGGAGATTGTGCGAGATCGCAGACATCGGACACTGTTGCTGCATCAGGCCCGATACGCACGAGTTGTGGGGGAGCGCTTTAGCGATCTCCTTGGTGCGGTGCCCACTGCTTGCACACCACTCACACCTGATGGGCAGGATGCCCTGAAGGTGGATGACCCTACACAGCTGGGGGAGACAGTGGACGTGACCTTGTACCTCCGTCTTATCGGATCTCTGATGTACCTGACCACTACCACGCGTCCCGACATCGCGTTCGCCGTCAACCTCCTCGCTCAGTTCTCGCAGGTTCCACGTGTGAGAGCTCCTCACGCGGCTGTGCGAGTGGTACGATACGTGGTGTCCACGCCGTATCTCAGACTCTGCTTTTGTCGGTAGTGTTTGGTGGTTCTTGACGGCTACACTGACAGCGACTAGGCTTGGAGTCCTGACGGGCGCAGTCGCACTGGCTACGTGTTTCTGCTCGGTGGTACCGCTTTGTCGTGGCGAAGCAAGAAGCAGGGCTGCATCGCACGTAGCTCGTCGGAGGCAAAGTATGTGGCTTTGGGGGCAGGGGCTGCTGAGGCAGTATGGCTGCATCACTTGTTTCTTGAGCTTGGGCAGTGAGTACCCGCCATTGTGCTGCGTTGCGACAACCAAAGTGCTCTCGCCATTGTGGAGAACTCTGGTGTTTTTCATGCTCGCACAAAGCACATTGCGGTTGAGCATCACTTCGTTTGTGATCTGGTGGAGCGACGCGTGATCTCCATCATGTGGATTGGCACTGACTTGCAGCGAGCTGATTTCTTGACGAAGGCACTTGCCCGCGGAAAGTTCCTGGTGGCCATTCGTTCTGTTGGGCTTCGCCCCGTGCGTGACAGTGGTTGAGTGTGGGATGTACGTTGCCGTCTCATCTGTCTGTGTCACTCACTATGTGGTTGTACCAGTGCTGTACGCGTATGGACATGCGTACCATCGGGTCATGGGGGAATGTTGTGCTTTGTGCCGTTCGTGTACAGTTTACTGTGACCACTCGGCCGTGTCCATACTCGTGCAGATCCCTGAGGCAGGCGGCCCTGGTGACACCGGCGCGACGACAGGCGGCGCACTGCCCATCTGGAGCTGACCGACCACTGTTCCAGAGCCCCAGATGTCACCGGGACTCCTTGTTGTGCCTTGTACGTCTTGCAGGCGCCTTTCGGCGGACTGGGCATGAGGCCCATTTGCATGCTTTTGCATTGTGTACTCGCTGTCAGTCGATGGATGCATGCATGTGACCAGTCGCTGCGTCCGTCTTTTGATTCTCCACGTCTAGGTTCAGACGGCGTAGGATTCTGACATGTGTGTGCAGAGTTACGGCCAAAACAGTGGTTTTGGGCCGGTTTTAGGACAGCTCTTGGACTGCCGCGTGCGACACCCGCCGTGCGCCGCGGCAGGTATTTATGCCCTGGACCTGTCAGTTGTCATTTCTCTCTGCATATGCTATATTGAAGCATTCTGACACTTTGACTTGTGTCTCCTAGCCAAACCCTTGCCGTTGTGTGTACGACCTGTGACTGTCGTCACCGTCTGACTAGGCACTGACGCCCGGTCAGCGGCCGTGCTGCTAGGAAGCTTCTACACACTTTCTCACACCCCCCCCGGGGCTGCAGAGGCTGGCTCCCCCAAGGCCACATTGTTGTGCTTTGTGCCGTTCTTGTACAGTTTACTGTGACCACTCGGCCGTGTCCATACTCGTGCAGATCCTTGAGGCAGGCGGCCCTGGTGACACCGGCGTGACGACAGGCGGAAGACTACCCGCTTGGAGCTGACCGACCACTGTTCCAGAGCCCAGATGCCACCAGGACTCTCTGCTGTGCTTCCTACGTCTTGCAGGCGCCATTCGGCGGACTGGCCATGAGGCCTATTTGCATGTTTTTGCATTGTATGCTCACTGTCAGTCGATGGATGCATGCATGTGACTAGTCGTAGCGTCCGTCTTTTGATTCTGCACGTCTAGGTTCAGACGATGTAGGATTCTGACATGTGTGCGCAGAGTTACGGCCAAAACAATGGTTTTGGGCCGGTTTTAGGACAGCTCTTGGTATGCTGTGTGCGACACCCGCCGTGCGCCGCGGCAGGTATTTATGCCTTGGACCTGTCAGTTGTCATTTCTCTCTGCATATGCTATATTGAAGCATTCTGACACTGTGCCTTGTGTCTCCTAGCCAAACCCTTGCCGTTGTGTGTACGACCTGTGACTGTCGTCACCGTCTGACCAGGCATTGACGCCCAGTCAGCGGCTGTGTTGCTAGGAAGCTTCCACGCACCTTCTCTTGGTATCAGAGCAGTGAGACAGTTCTCACTAAGCTGCGCAGCAAAGACGCAACAGAGCAGCAGCAGTGAGATTCACCGGTGCATCAGAGTTCTTTGGGATCTGTTGGAGACGGCCGGTCGCCGTCAACGTATCCCACCCACCACGTGAGATCGCAATTGCACAGGCAGCAGCAGCGGCGTCTACCGCCACGCAGAGGTGTGTGGCGGCCGCGGTGCGTGCAGCCGCCCTCCCAAGCTGCAACAGCAGAGCAGCAGCAGTAGAGGCGGCGGCGGCAACAGCGAAAAAGCAGCTTCTGTAGCAGGAGCGTGGCAGCAGCGGCGGCAGCAGTAGCGTAGCAGCAGTGTCGGCAGTTGCAGCGTAGCAGCGGCAGCGGCATAGCAGCAGTAGCGGCAGTC
>SZWC01013486.1:30580-48397 GCA_023375785.1 Penium margaritaceum | reverse complement strand
GCAGCTACGCAGCTGCTGCTGCAGCTGACAGCACAGTTGCAGCAGCAGCTGGGCGGAAGCTGCTGCGCAGCTTCCGCGGAGCTGCTGCGCGTTAGCGCGAGGCGGCCCCACACGCGGCAGAACCGTGACAAAAAAAAGAAGGAAGGGGACGAGCTGATGTCAGCATTGTTGATTACTGACATCATCAGTTCGTGCTGACGTCAGCAACCACTTCCTGATGTCAGCATTACACAGCCAAATTTTCACCCGGAAGGTCAAAAGTTGCCAGCATTTCAACTGCCCGAGAAACGCAGACGGTTTTGAAATCCGGCAAACTTGACCTGTAGTCCCATAGTGAGCGGCGACATGAGTTCGCCCGACGACAAGGACAAGGGACCAGGTGATCCCTCCTCCTCTTCTTCAAGGGTATTGAGCCCTGGCTTGCAGGCCATTGCGGACCTGCGCAGCAAGCAGGAGGAGATNTCGCCGTCAACGTATCCCACCCACCACGTGAGATCGCAATTGCACAGGCAGCAGCAGCGGCGTCTACCGCCACGCAGAGGTGTGTGGCGGCCGCGGTGCGTGCAGCCGCCCTCCCAAGCTGCAACAGCAGAGCAGCAGCAGTAGAGGCGGCGGCGGCAACAGCGAAAAAGCAGCTTCTGTAGCAGGAGCGTGGCAGCAGCGGCGGCAGCAGTAGCGTAGCAGCAGTGTCGGCAGTTGCAGCGTAGCAGCGGCAGCGGCATAGCAGCAGTAGCGGCAGTCACGGCGGCAGCAGCAGCGTAGTAGTGGCAGCAGCAGCAGCGCGCGGCGGCGGCAGCTAGCAGCAGCGCGCGGCGGCGGCAGCCAGCAGTAGCTGCAGCGCGCAGCAGTAGCAGCCGCGCACAGCAGCAGCAGCGGCAGCGCAGCCGCTACTGCCACCGCTGCACACGCAGCTACGCAGCTGCTGCTGCAGCTGACAGCACAGTTGCAGCAGCAGCTGGGCGGAAGCTGCTGCGCAGCTTCCGCGGAGCTGCTGCGCGTTAGCGCGAGGCGGCCCCACACGCGGCAGAACCGTGACAAAAAAAAGAAGGAAGGGGACGAGCTGATGTCAGCATTGTTGATTACTGACATCATCAGTTCGTGCTGACGTCAGCAACCACTTCCTGATGTCAGCATTACACAGCCAAATTTTCACCCGGAAGGTCAAAAGTTGCCAGCATTTCAACTGCCCTAGAAACGCAGACGGTTTTGAAATCCGGCAAACTTGACCTGTAGTCCCATAGTGAGCGGCGACATGAGTTCGCCCGACGACAAGGACAAGGGACCAGGTGATCCCTCCTCCTCTTCTTCAAGGGTATTGAGCCCTGGCTTGCAGGCCATTGCGGACCTGCGCAGCAAGCAGGAGGAGATGCGTCGTCTGCAGCGAGAGCAGACTGAAGCGATCCGCACGCTGACTGAGCTCCTGCGTGCTCAGTCCACAGCTCCTTCGCACATTCTGAGGGAGCTGCCGGCGTCGCGGCCTCCACCCAGCACTCGGCCCAGGTGCCCGTGACAGGTGCTCCGCCTGCTTCACCTCTAGGTGTGATTTCTCCACCACCTGCAAACCTCCTTGATGACGAGCCATTCATGCCAGGCTTCGAGGATGACTCCCAGGAGCGGGAGATTCATCTTCTACATGAGCGTCTCCGTCAGCTGCAGACGGGTATCCGACCTCCATCCGTGTCCCTGATACGACCGTCACCTGACTTCCCCGGTGATCACCCCCTTCCAGGAGTTTTCCCTGTTTCTCGCCCTCCTCAGCCTGCGGTTGCTCTCCCCACGGAGCGGCAACCAAAGGACTTTGAGGCAGCACCTCCACGGTACATCAGCGAGGATGGATTTGACTGTTGGGAGATCCTGTTCCAGGTGTGGGCCACTTTCGAGGGAGTGTGGCCTTACTACCAGAGCCCATACCAGTCTACAGATCCAGCACAGGTGCTGACAGTAGCCCGGGCCATGCGAGGACTTCTCTACGCCATGCCACGCAAGACTATCGTTGACTTCCGCCCCTTCCTCGGCGAGGCTGGCATAGGCACCGGAGCTGATCCTCGTGGAAGCTGGGATCTGGCATTGTCCCTACTGGCCGCAGAGACGCACGCCACGTATGCGTCACACATTCGTGCTTCCCACTCGCTCCGTCAGGGACCAGCGGAGCCTGCACCGGATTACTGGCGACGCGCCATGCGCATCTACACGCGTTTGGGGACCTCAGGGGGCACACAGTTGTGGGCACTTCGGACGATCATGCTCGGAGTTCGCCTGGAGTACAGCGACATATTCACACGGTACAGCAACGCTGCTCTCGAGCCTTTCTCAGCCACCTTGCAGCTGTTCCCTTGGGCCCATCAGCTTTTCCTCCAGGTGATGTCGTCCCGCGAGGCAGCAGTAGCACATCAGGAGACTTCCCTCGTTGCAGCAGTCCTCGTCTCACCACCATCTTCCCTCCCGCAGTCACCCTCATCTACCCCCATCACGACCTCATCTTCCTCCTCCTCTTCGACCCCGTCTACACCCATGCAGACGTAGGGCGTTGTAGTAGCTGCCCTGGGAAAGAAGAAGAATAGGAAGCGCGGATCGGTCAGCAGCAGTCGTCATCCAGTGGTAGATGTGGCCGTTTCGTGCACTGCTACAACTGTGGAGGTGCCCATCGCTACACCGAGTGCCAGCAGCCGCTTGACTGGGAGCGCATCACTCGCGGACTTCAGGCTACAGATGCTGCTCGCACCGTGTCCGGCACGTCGACCGAACACTCCTCTGGACGTGCGGCGACCACGACTGTAGCTGTTCCTGCATCCTCACCGGCGAGCAGCACTGATCCAGACCCACATGACCGCACCATCGCCAAGCTTCGTCATCTTCTGGCGCTTCGCTTTCAGGGAGGTGCGAGTGTGTTGTTATCGTCGAGTGGGTCATAGACTGCTTGTTCGTCCGTCCTCGTGACTCGTGATGACACGTGTGGGGGAGCACAGTTCGCATGTGATGATGATGGGCCTGACTGCACTGACTGGCTTCATGAGTCTCACCTTCGTGATGTACGTATTTCCTTCCTACTGATGGCTCAGCGTCCCTCCGATGCTAAGTGTTCCATTGCTCGTTGTACAGTGACGTCCACCAGTCGTGACTCCGGTGGCACTTGGATCATCGAATCCGGTGCCACCCACCACATGACGTGTCGTCGTAGTGAGTTTGTGGTACTTGTTCTCGTCACGACTGTCCGTTCTATTCGTACAGGCTCTGGTCAATCCTTACCGGTCCACGGTGTTGGGGTTGTATGCTTTGATGGTCCGTCTGGCCCCCTGTATCTCTCTGACGTGCTGTTTGTGCCTGATCTTGAGCTTAGTCTGCTGTCTGTGTGTGCCTACACTCTGATTGGTCTCTCCGTTGAGCATACCGCTAATTCAGCGACTGTGACTGCTCTTGACACCCGTAGCATTGTCCTGCGTGCTTCAGTCGTAGATGATTTGTACCGCATTGCTCGGCCCTCCTCCCCTTGCTCTCCCTCCTCCTCTGGTCGCGTTTTTGTCACTGGTGTTCTATCCCCGGAACACCAGCGGTTGCTTCACCGATTTGTGTCACGTGGGCACCGACACGGTGTCGAAGCTCATCCGGACATAGCCCGCTCTTGGTCTTGACGTGGCTTCTTTCGAGAAGCCACCCAAGAACGAATGTCTTTTTTGCGCTGAGGGAAAGATGCACCGGTGCGCTTACCCTGATTCGCATTCCTGAGCGCCTAGGCCCCTTGAGTTGGTCCAGTCGGACCTGCTCGGTCCTCTCCTGGTCGAGTTGTTGTCCGAGAGGGGCCGGTATGTTCTGACGCTGACTGATGACTTCACCCGGATGCGGTGGGTCTACAGTCTGCGTCAGTAGAGCGACGCCGCCCTTGCGGTTCGGCTATGGCTCGTGATGGCTGAGCGTTAGTCTCGCCATACGTTACATACCTTTCACTCGGATCGTTGCGGCGAGTTCCTCGGTGAGATGGAATCCTTCTTTGCTGAGCACGGCATTTTTCACCAGGTCTCCGCTCATGCTACCCCACAGTAGAACGGTGTATGTGAGTGTTGGAACCGCACCATGGAGGATGCGGTCCGCGCCATGCGGTCTGAGTGCGGTCTCCCAGAGTCCTTCGCATTTGAGGGCTTCATCTACATGACTTGGGTCTGGAACCGCCTCCCGCATGTCCGCTTCCGGATCATGTTACACCGTACGAGCTCTGGTTTGGCCACTGTGCTGATCTTCGTCTCGCACGCGTCTGGGTTCCTTGACCTCTGTGTGGTGCACCGAGGACTAGCAGGGGTCCAAGGTCTCCCCTCGGGGTCGCTTGTGTGCCTTCATCGGCATCTCCCCGCAGTCGAAGGCTTGGCGCTTTTGGGACCCCACTCGCCGTCGTGTCATTGAGTCCCGTGACGCGCTGTTTTTTGAGTCCCTCTCCTACCGTGATGTGACTTCAATCACAGCCCTCTCTACGACTCATGTCCCTTCCTGTGAGGGTCCTCGGTGAGTGGGGGAGACCTCTCCGCCAGCGACCATTTTTTGTTAGGCTGATGTGTCCGCTCGAGTCCCCTCTCGATCTCCAGCACTTGATGATCCGGCTATCATTGCCGTTGGTCCAGAGATCCCGCCTGCTCAGCCTGTTTCACACCCCACAGGTACCGGTGCTCTCACGCCTCCTCCTGCATCGCCACCTTTGTCCACTCGCACCCCTTCTCCGACGTCTGACCCAGCCCAGTCCACTCTTGTCCATATTTCGGCTGACACTCCTGTCTCAGTGTCCCGGCTAGCCTTGCCCGCTGTCACCTCCAGTTCAGTATCCCCCACACACCCATCTCCTCGCACGGCATCTCCGATTGCCTCGTCTCAGCCCTCACCAGCTGTGGTCGTATCTGTCCTTGTCGTACCTGTTCTTGAGCCTGAGGTGCACCCCTCGACCTCCGGTTACTCCTGTGAGCCCAGTGGTCGCCTTCGACCACTGGATTCTTGAGCTCAACAAGCGTCGGGTTCCGGACCCAGACGTTAATCTCGCAGCATCGCGAGCGGTGATCCAGGCACAAAGACCTTAGGCTTGAGTTTCCGCATTGAGCTTTCAGAGGTATACCCAGCGTGCTCCATAGGGCACGACCTGGTCACTCGCGAGTTCCATATCGCCTGTGACGTAGCAGCTGATCTCGTGGCCGTCAGGCCTGATACTGAGGCGTGTGCACTTGCCACGCAGAATTCCCCCTCTATGGCGCCTGACCCGGGCACATTGAGGGAGGCTTTCTCATCGCAGGATGCTGATGCTTGGCGAGCTACTTGCGAGGATGAGCTTCGCGCTATCCGAGAGCACAAAGTCTACGAGCTGGTCTACCTTCCTTCTGGGAGGAAGGCAATTCAGGCCAAGTGGGTCTTTTGCAAGAAAGTGAAGCCGGATGGCTCACTGGAACGCTACAAGGCCCGCTTGGTCGTTAAGGAGTTCTCTCAGATTGAGGGAGTTGATTCCACTGACATCTTTGCCCCTGTCGGCCGCATGACCTTAGCTCGAGCTCTCTTCGGTGTAGTGGCTCAGCATGACTTGGAACTACACAAGATGGATGTGAACAACGCGTTCCTCCATGGCTCTTTGGATGAGGAGATCTACGTGGCTCAGCCACCAGGCTTTGAGGACGGTGACAAGGTCTGGCGCTTGCGCAAGTCCTTGTACGGCCTCAAGCAGTCTCCACGGTGTTGGAACCGGGAGATCACTGGCACCTTGACTCGCGNGTACAGAGCGAGGCAGACCCCTCACTCTTCATCCTACCGACACCCGAGCGGTTTACCGCCATCCTGGTCTATGTTGATGACCTTCTGATCGCGTCTCCGTCGCTGGAGGCGGTGAAGGAGGCCAAGGCTGTCCTGCAGACCGCCTACAGGATGAAGGACCTCGGTCCTGCATCGGTGTTTCTTGGTATGGAGATTGTGCGAGATCGCAGACATCGGACACTGTTGTTGCATCAGGCCCGATACGCACGAGTCGTGGGGGAGCGCTTTAGCGATCTCCTTGGTGCAATGCCCACTGCTTCCACACCACTCACACCTGATGGGCAGGATGCCCTGAAGGTGGATGATCCTACACAACTGGAGGAGACAGTGGACGTGACGTTGTACCTCCGTCTTATCGGATCTCTGATGTACTTGGCCACTACCACGCGTCCCGACATCGCATTCGCCGTCAACCTCCTCGCTCAATTTTCGCAGGTTCCACGTGTGAGAGCTCTTCACGCGGCTGTGCGAGTGGTACGGTACGTGGTCTCCACTCCGTATCTCAGACTCTGCTTTCGTCGGCAGTGTTTGGTGGTCCTTGACGACTACATTGACAGCGACTGGGCTTGGAGCCCTGACGGGCGCAGTCGCACTGGCTACGTGTTTCTGCTCGGTGGTACGGCTTTGTCTTGGCAAAGCGGGAAGCAGGGCTGCATCGCACGTAGCTCGTCGGAGGCAGAGTATGTGGCTTTGGGGGTAGGGGCTGCTGAGGCAGTTTGGCTGCAGCGCTTGTTTCTTGAGCTTGGGCAGTCAGTACCCGCCATTGTGTTGCGTTGCGACAACCAGAGTGCTCTCGCCCTTGCGAAGAACTCTGGTATTTTTCATGCTCGCACAAAGTACATTACGGTTGAGCATCACTTTGTTCGTGATCTGGTGCAGCGACGCCTGATCTCCATCATGTGGGTTGGCACTGACTTGCAGCGTGCTGATTTCTTGACGAAGGCACTTGCCCGCGGAAAGTTCTTGGTGGCCATTCGTTCTGTTGGGCTTCGCCCCGTGCGTGACAGTGGTTGAGTGTGGGATGTACGTTTGCGTCTCATCTCTCTGTGTCACGCACTATGTGGTTGTACCAGTGCTGCACGCGTATGGACATGCGTACCATTGGGTCATGGGGGAGTGTTGTGCTTTGTGCCGTTCGTGTACAGTTTACTGTGACCACTCGGCCGTGTCCATACTCGTGCAGATCCTTGGGGCAGGCGGCCCTGGTGACACCGGCGCAACGACAGGCGGCAGACTACCCGCTTGGAGCTGACCGACCACTGTTCCAGAGTCCCAAATGGCACCGGGACTCTCTGCTGTGCTTCCTACGTCTTGCAGGCGCCTTCGGCGGACTGGCCATGAGGCCTATTTGCATGTTTTTGCATTGTATGCTCACTGTCAGTTGATGGATGCATGCATGTGACCAGTTGTAGCGTTCGTCTTTTGATTCTGCACGTCTAGGTTCAGACGGCGTAGGATTCTAACATGTGTGCGTAGAGTTACGGCCAAAATAGTGGTCTTGGGCCGGTTTTAGGACAACTCTTGGATTGCCGCGTGCGACACCCGCCGTGCGCCGCGGCAGGTATTTATGCCTTGGACCTGTCAGTTGTCATTTCTCTCTGCATATGCTATATTGAAGCATTTTGACACTGTGCCTTGTGTCTCCTAGCCAAACCCTTGCCGTTGTGTGTACGACCTGTGACTGTCGTCACCGTCTGACCAGGCACTGACGCTCGGTCAGCGGCTGTGTTGCTAGGAAGCTTACACGCACCTTCTCTCCCCCACGGCCACACACCCTTGCAAGACAATAGAAAGGGTGACGATGATGCTGGTCGGATGTGCTCCCACATAGCCTCACCCCGGAGCGCCGTCGTCGCTGTCGTCGTCGTCGTTGTCGTCGTCGTCTCTGCTGTCGTCACCTACTGTTGTGACTGGTGTAGCGCTGAGGGCCTCCTCCAACCACATCACCTGCTGTATGCCTGCCAGCTGCTGAGCTGCACATTTCCACGTGGACTTTGCAGCTTTTAGACGCGTGTACAACTCGTCAAGCTGTGCTGCGGCTCTCGGCCGGGCGGCTGCATCTGCGACATGTAGGCGGTCAGTCGCAGAACGAATCTGACGGTGGACCTCGATCGTGTGCACGTCGGCCCGAGCCGCGGCCTCTTGTAGCCTCGCCGCCTCATCGCATAAGTCAGATGTCGAATCGTCTGTCGCCTGGCCGCCAGCTGCTGGCAGGGCGTCGACACCAGACAACGTGTCGGAATCTGCATTGTCTACATCTGCAATGGGTGCTACTCCACAGGCACCGGCTGCTACTTGCACACCTGTCACCCGGCTGTCGACTCCTGGTCGAACGTCGGCATCCGTCGGTGAATATGCCTCTGCTGCATCGTCGCCATCGTCAGGAGTCCGTACAGTGTTCCGGTCTCTTCCCAACCTCTGGTGCGCAACCAATTGTCCACCTGTCGCTGAACGTCCGCCCGTCTCCGACGTGCATCGTGTAAAGACCTCTCAGCTACCTCGAGATGCATGTGCACATCCTCCACGCACTCCTCGGTAGCCTACAGTGCTAGAATATCCGTAGTGTAACAATGGTTGGTGGCCTCCCGTGGCTCAGCCATGAGACTTTGCACGTGCGCCTCCGCTCGAGCCACATGTACCTCTTGCTCATTGAGCGCGGAGCGCAGGCGCTCGGGTACAGGACCTGTAGCTCGGACGTGTGTAGGTGTGTCATCGGCTGGAACCGCCACGGTGTCAGCGATGCCGGTCAGGGCAACCATGAGCCGGAGGTCTGCAGTTTGCTCTGCATCCTCCACAGCAGATGCGCCTTCAGGGGTGACTGCTGTAGGCTCTTCTGATTTCGTGGGCACAACCGCCACTTGGCTGTCAAAATTGTGGGCCACGGTAGCAGCTGCTCCTGCACGAGCCATCGCTGCTGAAGCATCCACTGATATCACCTCCTCCAACTGCCGATGCAAGTCTGACTGTCTCCACACTACATCGTGGAACGTCCACTCAGCAGCCTCGAGGCGCGTGTACACATGCTCGACGACTACTACAGCTGACCGACGACCCGCGACGTCTGCAGTGCTCCAACGTGTGCTCGCTGCACGTAGCTCAAGCGTGAGGTCTTGTAGGTGCCTTCCCGCACGTGCAACTACATCCTCGTGGTCATAAAGTGCAGAGTGTAAACGCTCGAGTCAGGGGCCTGCTCGGCTGCTGATGCATCAGCTACTACTCGAGCTGCATCCTCCGCGATGGTTGCGCCTTCATAGACAGCTACCGCAATGGCACTGGCCATGGCGGAAGTGCTGGCAACCTCGATGTCTCCTGCCTCTCCGGGTACCCCCTCCGCATGTGTATCTACAATGGCAGATGCTGTGGCTGAGGGAGCATCTACCTCTGCGCAAGCTGTTCCAGCTACTACAAGAGCGACGACCATCGTGGTGTCTACACCAACAAGCACGTCCACTGTCAACGACCCGTCAGTAGCAATGACTACAGCTGCTGCTATTGTCACGACGTCAATGGCTTCCGACACACCCACTGCCTGGACGTCTGCTCCACATGTGTCAGTTGTCATCGTCACTGCTACTACCGCCCCATCCACTGTTGCTGCCACACCTGTCTCTGTGGTCGTAGTCTCTGCTGCCATACTTGCCTCTGTGGTCATGGTCTCTGCTATGTCAACTGTAGTCTCCATATCCATCTCCATCTGCGCGTCGGACCACTTGTCAGTCTCCGACTCCACGTCGGAGCACTCCTTGGATGTCTCATCCTCACTGAGAGGGCCCTGTCGTGGAACACCGTCTGTCGCATCCCTCCTGCACTCTCCGGTGGTCGGCGGCGGACACTCCATCCCCCCCTCGACCGACGCACCGGTAGAAGCTGTGAAGAAATATCCCACCAATCCTGTGAGAGGGGACAAGAGACTCACCTCCGTGCTCATGTCTGCCACTGCTGCAACTGCTACTGCCTCATGGGCACGTCTCGCCAAATGTGCAGTCCGCTGCCTCGCGTGCCGAGTGCGAGTGCGACGATGTCGAGCTGAAGGGACCACCACAGAATCGGAGGGGTCAACGGTCGGGATGACTCCAATTGACTCCAGGACAGAGTGGAGGGCATCAGATGTGGAGCTAAGGTCTGGAGGTGTGGCATGGTCAGGTGATGACAGTGATGGAGGTGAGGATGGCGAGGAGGAAGATAGGGGTGCTTGAAGCAGTGCGGTGGCAACGCCCCGCTCAGATACCACATGGTCTATGAGCTATTGCACCACACGCTTCAGACACTAGAGCTCAGCGTACAACATCGCCATAGCTCTACTGAGGGGTGCAATAGTATGAGCTGATGTCTTTGAGTCGGACGGTGGAGTAGGGCGGGATCATAACCAGGGCGGTCGCTACCCAGCAGAGCGTTGGCGACACCGGCGCCGACCATGGTGTCATTTGCCGCAAATGTAGCAGGCAAAGCCGTTGGACGCCTGGGGCATGTGCCATGGCTGCAACTGCCACTGCGCTCGTGGCGCCTGCCACAACTGCACTGCCGGTGCTAGCCAAGGCGCCGTCTGCACCCCTTGCCACGCCAGTGTGCTCATTGCATGAGCCTGGTATGGGTGAGTGTATAAGACATTTGCTCCCGCTAGCACAAGGCCACAGGGGGAACCGAGTGATCAAAGCACAGTGTCTCAGATGTATTGTGATGTAGTCACGAGGACGACCACCACCACACTGGTGGTATGTTGATGTCCGACTGCTACGCGTTTATTGCGCCGCTGCCGTGCGACCTCAAGTCACCTTCGGTGCTGGTGTTGCTACGACTATTGCTGCTGCTCCTGTCGCTGCTGTCAGCCGACGACTGTGGCCTCAGACCACCTTCATTGTTGCTACTACTACCGTGTCTCACGTGGCCGTTGCTGCTACTTCGGTTGCCGTTGTTTTCCGACGGCGAGTTAGTGCACCAACGCGTGGATGCACCCGGTTTTTTTTTCCGTTTGGTCTTGCTTGACTCCTCGAGCGAGCTTGTCGAGCTAGCTCGCACGAGGAGCTCGCTCGTCGAGCGAGCTTGCTCGGCGAGCTCGCCCGCGGGCGAGCTCAATGGCTCCCCCCTCACCCTCACGTGCGAGCCGTCGCAGCAGGAAGCTACACGGCTGCTTCTTACTGTTGCAACGGCGACGGGGCCAGCTGCTCCTGGCCTCGCGGCAGCTGCCCCTACTCTTGCACGTGGTGCTACTGCCACTCCTGTAGCACACGCGACGAAGCAGCACTCTAGCTGTTGGTGTGGCTGCTGTTGCCAGCTACTGTTGCTGCCATCAGTTGCTGCTACTGCCGTCAGCTGCTACTTCTGCAATTGCACGCTACCGTTGCTACTATTGCGGATGCTGCCCGCCACCGCCGCTGTTGCAACTGCCCGCCGTTGCGGGCGCTGCTGTTGCTATTGCTTGCCGCCGCTGCTGCAGCTGCTCGCCGCCGCTGTTGCAGCTACTCACCGTCGTTGCTGCTGTTGTGGCTGTTGGCTACCGCTGTTGCTATTGAAACTTCCCGCTACCACTGGTGCTGCTGCAGATGCTGACCACCACTACTGTTGCTGCAACTACTTGTTGCTGGTGTGACTATTACCCCCCGCCGCCGCTGCTACTATAGCTGCTCGCCGCCGACACACCTACAACTACTCACAGCCATCGTTGCTGCTGCAGCTGCTGCTTAGGCTGCTTACCTTCACCGCTACTGCTGCAGCTGCTCGCCACTACACCAAGTGCTCTGGGCGCAAAGGTGGGTACTACCCTCTGCTGTTGCGGCTGCAGCTGCTGTTGCTACTTCTACTGCTACGGCTGCTGCCCGCAGCCGCTTCTGTTGCAAGTGCCTCCCGCTGCTGCTGCTACTACGGTTGCTGTTGTTGCGGCTACTGTTGGTGTTGGCTGCTGCCGCTATCTCCGCTGCCTCCACCACTCCGCTACAATGTCGTTGTGGTGGGTCCTTCCACGATCTGTTGCTGCTGTTGCTGTGGGTGGCTGCCGCTGCTGCCACTCACTACTGCTAGTGCTGCTACGTCTCTACTGCATAGCACGACGAGCTGTGGCTCGTTTGCTCTGATACCAAGAGAAGCTTCTAGGAACCTTCCTAATCACTTGCCGCGACACTAGGCGCCAGTGCTAGGTCAGCGTGAATACGGTCATAAGTCAGAGGAAAAAACTGCAAGGGTCTGGGTAGGGACACGTACATAGTGTCAAGAAGCTCAAATCTGAATGTAATCGCATAGAGAGATGACAACTGACAAGAACACATCATAAATACTTGCTGCGGCTCACAGCAAGTGACGCACGCGCAGTGTTAGTTTGTCTTAAAACTGGCCTAAAATCACTGTTTTGGCCATAAACCTGCGCACAGGTATCCAAACGCACCACCGTCAGAGCTTACAGATGCTGAATCTCGAGCCGGACGCTACAACTGGTCACACGCACAAGTCCGGCATCGATCGGCAGACAGACAATACAAAACATGCAAATTGGGCTCGAGAGCCAGTCCACCGAGAAAAATCTAGCGTCTGTAGAAAATCCGGAAAGGACCCCGACAAGTACCCGGGATGTTGTGGCAGCTGTCTGGCAGCTGGTAGTACACGGAGCCACCACTCGTCGGTGCCCTGGTGCGAGTTGCGTCCGCATCATGGATCACGTCGTCATGCCCTCCAGTAACGCCGCTCCATACCACCAGTATTGGGTATACGGATAATCACCGCGTCATCACTTATGACGGGTGGAAGCCACACAAACCAACAGTACAACCCAACATCCTACGGTGGAGTGAAGCAAGCTCCGGTGCGTATTTTATTGGTTATTGCTTTGGCTAAAATCTTGAACTGACGCCCTGATTTTAATTTTGATTCTAGGATTGCAGACTTTTCCCTCTCGAACTATGATTCTTTCTTCATTCCTTGAGTAGGAGGGAAACGGTTCGAATAAGTGCGAGAGCAGTTAGGTCCTTCAAAGTCATGCTTCACACTGTCCAACTTTGATGGAAACACTTCCTGATGATTCGGGTGTCTGTCGAGCGATGTCTTCTGCCGCGACGCAGAGGAAGCCTCGCTCATGCGCATCCATGAAAAATCAGCATCTTGGTGGCGAGAGGGGAACATATCCTCGAGTGTAGATCTCAATAAAAGGTTGCTGAAAACGCTTCCAAAAATCGATTTTGGATGAGCGTCTTCACCCCAGACATTTCGTTTGATTCTAGTTCAATCTGCGGATAGGACATTACGTAGAATGTGGCAACAATGCCACAAAAGCAAAAATCAGTGCCAAATGATATGAAATCGATGGGTGTCATTTGATTCTTTGTTTTTTTCCGCCACTTCTTTTGACGGATTCGGCAATGGCTCCAAGCCCTCGCGGACGACTTGGACGAGTCGCGTCCCGCCCCCAACACATACACCTAAAATCAAAATCATTGCGTCGGTTCAGGGCCTAAGAAGAAGACTTCATATAGTTGTTCGTGATTGTTACAGTCAACTTTTGCTGATGGCGGTTTTGTTCTCTTCTAAGAGCGCTGTCGCTCTTGTTGTCAAAAAGCCTGCGTTGCGACTGTCATAGTGGTCTACCACAAGGTTCCGGCTTTTTCGTGCTGTCAACCTCTGCTTTCATGGGTTGAACCATGGGCCCATAAGAATTAATCATTAGTGCTGCCAGCTGGTGGCTAAACAAAACATAATGCACAGTAGAGAACAAAATGCATCCTCATGAATTCATTTTTTCAGTCGTGTCAAACCCCTCTGAGAAGATTCTAGGAAGCTTCCTAGGACACTTGCCACTGATTGGGCGTCAACGCTCAGTCAGCTCGCGGCGTTAACACAGGTCGGACGCAAAAGGACAAGGGTTTGGCTAGACGACACGTCATAATGTCAAATGTGCTTCCATTAGTAAACACATGCAGAGAGAGATAACAAATGACAAGTCCACAACATAAATACCTGCCGCTGCGCACAACGGGTGTCGCACGCGGCAGTGCAAGGTCTGTCCTAAAACCGACCCAAAAACACTATTTTGGCCGTAACTCTGCGCAAACAAATCAGAAAGCTACGTCATCCGAACCTAGAGATGCAGAACCTCAAGCTAGACGCTACGACTGGTCACACGCATAAGTCCGGTACCAATCGGTGGACAGACAATAAAAAACATGCAAATCGTGCTCAAGAGCGAGTCCATCGAGAAAGCTCTAGCGTCTGTAGAAAAACTGCAAAGCACCCCAGCAAGCCCCAGCGCGTCGTGGCAGCTGTCTGGCAGTTGGTAATGTGTACGTGGAAAGGGAGAGCAGTGAGGGTGCGAAGCAAGTAGGAGTGTAACTCTCAAGCATGGCAAGACGCCATGGATTGCAAATGCATAGGTAGGGTATTTGCAAAGCACACAAAGTTAGTCACAACGAAGCGAAGTCTATCGCGATGGGGTGCGGGGCAGGTAAAGCGAGCGAGCGAGCGGCAAGCTCGCTTTTGCTCTATGCTCCACCCTCGGCCAAGCCGAGGTCGAACCATGCCCCCCTCCCCTTTCCAAATTTATCGTGTGCACATCACATGCTATATATGAGACACGGGGACAGAACCCGGGAGCTTCCTAAACTAGTACAAAGTCTGCATGTGATCAGAAAGAAACAACGATGTTCTGTAGCTAAAATTCCCACGGCCAATGGCCATGGCTTGGTGACGGCGGGCATGCTGGCTATAGTATCTCGCCTCCCTTAGTCACCTGCGTTAGTGACGTGTGAGATGTGCAACAAGGCCAGAGGCCACTACACCTATGTGACGTAGAAACCAACAGTCCCCCATGACCCACAGCCGACGTACCACATACATTCACAAAGACGTCATAGGATGTGACCAGCACAACTGTACACATGTACGCATGTTCACGGGGACTCAACCAGGCACATCACGGATGCACAACAACCCAACAGCATGGACTACAGCCTTGAAGACGCTGGTGCTAAGTGGCTTCGTGAGGAAGTCAGCTCTCTGCTGTCGCGTGTCCACCTAGACAATCCGGACATCACCTGCAGCCACTTTCTCACGCAAAAAATGATGTTCCACATTGATGTGCTTAGTGCGTGTGTGATGCATGCCGTCGTGCTCAGTAATGGCTTTGGTCCTTTGATCGTCGCAACGCAGAGTGATGTAGTGAATGGGAACGTGCAACTACTACAAGAGGCGACACAGCCAGATGCTCTCACATGTTTAAGTGCCAAGAGCAACATACTTAGCCTCACTCGATCTCCGAGCAACATAGCCCTGTTTGCCACTCGTCCACGACACAGTAGCCCCCCCACTAGGAAGATGTAACCAGTGCGGCTACGAGCGTCGGTGTCATGTGCCCAGTCGCTGTCTGTGTACACGTCGACTACGACTAACGGCTGTGCACGATAGCACATGTCTGTGCGAGTAGTGGAGAGATCATACCTGACGACGCGCAGTGCGGCCTCCAAATGTCGTGCTCTCGGACACTTTGAGAACTGTGCCAGGAAGTTGACGGCAAAGGCAATGTCTGATCTGGTCGTCGTCGCTAGGTACATGAGGGAGCCGATCACACGAAGGAAATCTGTCACATCGAGTGGCTCCCCCAGTTTTGACACATCCAGTGTCTTGAGCAACCTCTGTCTAGCTCGGGTCATCAAAGTTGACGCAGTGGGCACCGTCTCAAGAAGCAAGGAGAAGCGCTCCCCCAGACTGCGGACGTAAGCACCCTGGTGGACATGGAGAATGCGACAAGTGTGATCTCGCTCCAGCTCCATGCCCAGAAAGACACGAGCTGGTCCTAGGTCTTTTCTCTTGTAGGTGGACTGGAGGAGTGACTTCAAAGCCTTCACAGCCCCCTGATTGGGTGACGTGATCGGCAAGTAATCCACATACACAAGGAAAGCCATGAAGGGAGCCAAAGGTGGGATGAAAAAAGGTGAGGGATCCACTGTACTTTATTGGTAGCTGCCCATCTCAAGTGTGGAGATGATCTCTTGGTTCCAACACCGAGGCGACTGCTTCAGGTCGTAGAGAGCCTTTCGCAGACGCCATACTCTGCTAGTGCCATGGGAGAACCCAAGGGGCTAAACCATGTAGATCTCCTCGTCTAGCTGCCCATGGAAGAAGGCGTTGTTAACATCCATTTGCTCCAACTCCCAGTTGTGCTGGGCGACAAGATTCAGTAGAGCGCGAGTAGTGGTGTAACGACCAACTGGCGCGAATGTCTCGTCAAAGTCAATGCCCGGAACCTGGGAAAATCCCTTCGCTATGAGGCACGCTTGTACTTGTCCAGTGTTCCGTCCGGCTTGTACTTGCGCCTGAACACCCATCACGCATGAATGGATTTTTGCCCTGGGGGCAGGTCAACTAGCTCGTAAATGCCATGGTCGTCTAAGGCCTTAAGCTCATCGCGCATCGCTGCTTCCCACTGCTATGTATCCGGAGCCAAGCGTGCCTGACGAGTGGTAGACGACTTTGGGGACAGGGACTCAGAGCCGGTGGCAGCATGACACTCGGTGGCAGTCACAGTGGTTGCTACAGCCACCACCCGAGTGTGCTTGGAGACGAACATCACGTAGCGCAGCGCAGAACTGGGATGGACAACACTAGTGGCAAGACCAAGCACATCCATGCCTGTTGGAAGAATGGGAGACTATGCGGGTGCGACAGGGGACTGAGCGGACATGACCGGAGACTGAGAGGTTTGGGACCGCGATGGATGACCGGACAGTGCAGTGACGCTAGAGATGCGATGCGGGAGCACACGCAGATGCCCGCCGCGGACGAAGGGTGATACAGGGGCAGGTCGAGTGGTCTCTGAGGACAGAGAGGCGTCTAGAGCTGCCTGGTCTGGTGATACAGAATGGACATCAGGACTCAAGGATGGGGAGCTGGCGGGCGGCGACAATGACACAGAGGCGAACGAGGATGTGACTGGAGAGGTCGGTGGCGTGGGAGAGCTAGACTACAAAGATGCGGGTGAGCCAGGTGGGGGTGGCACGCCGGACTACTGGAGATGAGAGGGTGTATCCGGCAGAGTCGTGGCAGGAGGGACTGTAGGTGCGACAAGACTGACAAGACTGACAGGACTGATAGGACCGACTCCCCTCCCAACGGAAAGAGCGGTAGGAGGGAGGCAGTGGATGAAAGGCGGCCAAGGTCACGCAAAAAGACAGACTCGAAGAAAAGCGCATTGCGAGATTCGATGACGCATTGACGGACAGGGTCCCAGAACCGCCAAGCCTTAGACTGGGTCGAGACACCCAAAAACGGACACAGACGACCACACGGGGACAGTTTGCTATCGTGCAAGTCATGAGGCAGCCAAACAGAGGAAATACATCCCCAGACGCGGGCAAGCCGAAGGTCAGCGCGAGCGCTGGACCAACGCTCAACAGGGGTGATAGAACGAGGAAGGGGTCCATGTGGAACACGGTTCTAGACCCGTCATGCATCTCATTGCCTCAAAGGTAAAGAGCGAGGGAAGAACAGACTCAGACAAGAGGGTCCGTACACCATCAGTGAGGCTACGGTTCCCGCAGTCAGAGATGCCATTCTGTTGGGGTGTGTAAGGAGCAAAAGTCTCTAGAAACACCCCCTTGGACGGAAGAAAACAAGCAGTGGGTCCAAGGAACTCACCACCACGGTCACTACGAAAGATACGTAGTGAGCGCTGGCAGATACGTCCAGCCTGAGCAAGCCAAGTTTCCATAGTGGGACAGATGGCACTCTTGTGCCAAAGAGCAAAGACCCAACGAAAGCAAGAAAAATCATCCGTGAGACACAAGACATAGCGTCGGACATCACAAAGGAGATCATGGGGAAGGGGACCCATGATGTCGGGGTGCACACAATCAAGAGGAAAACGTGATTGGGATTCGGAGTCAGAAAAGGGCTAGCGATGCATCTTTCCTTGAGCACAATCAAGGCAGTCAGAGGGACAGGGAGCAGGAAAAGTAGAAGGAGAGAGTTCCAAAGCACGCTGGAGGCGTAGCATGCTAGAGATAGCATCAGTGTGAACATGCGCAAGATGGCGATGTAGCAGCTGAACAAGAGAAGGAGAGAGAGAAGGGG